>SJYC01053900.1:0-87184 GCA_006408675.1 Madoqua kirkii
GCATATCAACTCAAAACACTCACTCTTTTCACTCTCAGGTGTATTAATTTTTCTTCCCAGAGGTCTTGAAACTAATAAAAAAAATTTAACAATTGGCTAAAAAGTAACCAATTTTAATTCAAAGCTCTGAAAATGCACAGTATTTTGTTTACCAGATATTAAGAGCTAATTGAAAATGACCTTTTGCATTAAGTCCACTTTACATTTTCAGCTGCCGCCAAAATTGTACACTGATACCCAGACTCATTGATGGGCAACATGGCAGGACTCATTTGACAGACATCTTTTATTATGAATTGTTTTCATTGCTAGGATATTTGTATGAACAATTTTTTTGAATCACCAATATACAACTGCTAATTAAAGCTGTTCATAACTAAAGATAATATACTGATAGAGATATAAATTTTTCTTCATTTTAGGCTCAAATCTCTAAGTAATTCTTCACATAAAACAATATTTTAAGGTTTTTCTGCCTACAAAGACTGAACAAATCCATATCTGCACTTTTGTATCACCTAGTTAAAACATCATTTAAAATTTTTACTAATCAAATATTTGGCATTTATAACTAGTTTTTTAACTAAAATTCACACTTTCCTTCCTCCTTTCCAAGATAACCCTATTTGCAGGTAGGGGGCAAATGGAGGGGAAGATAGCAAGGTTGCCAAATTTTTTAAAAAACATTGTGCAGGGGCTTTCCTGGTGGTTCAGTGGTAAAGAATCTGCCTGCCAATGCAGGAGACACAAGCTCAGTTCCTGATCCAGGAAGATGCCACGTACCGCAGAACAGCTAGGCCTATGCATCACAACTATTGAGCCTGTGCTCTAGAGCCTGGGAGCCACAACTACTGAGCCCACGTGCTGCAACAACTGAACCCTTGGTACCCTAGAGCCTGTGCTCTGCAACAAGGGAAGCCACCACAATGAGACCTCCCACACCGCAACTGGAGCCCCCATTCTCTGCAACTAGAGAAAAGCTCTTGCAGCAACAAGCACTCAGCACAGCCAAAAATAAATTTAATAATTAATTAAATTTTAAAATACGTTGCACATCATCCCTTGCAGGAAGAAGTAACCTGTGACAGTTCTGACCAATGAAAGCTGGTCAAGGCTTCTGGGAAACACAAGTTGAGGGTATCTGGGAAAACTGTACTTCCCTGATAAAGATAACACCACTTTTCTACATTTCCTTCTTATTCCTTCCTGGAATATGGATTTCATGACTTAGCAGTCAGTTTGCAACTATGAAAGTAAAGCCAGAGAATCACAGAGAGGTTTTAGCACTGACATCCTTGTGGGCTCAGTCACTCAGTCATGTTCAAATCTTTGTGACCCAATGGACCATAGCTCTCCAGGCTCCTCTGACCATGGGATTCTCCAGGTAAGAATACTACAGTGGGTTTCCATGGCTCCTCCAGGGCATCTTCCCTACCCAGGGATCGAACCTGCATTTTCTACATTGAAGGCAGATTCTTTACCTCTAAGCCACCAGGAAAGCCCCAGCTGACATTCTTGACCTGCTATAAAACCAGCCCCAGTAACTGCTTACCTCTTAACTATTTGGTTAAGCTACCGCACTTGGTTCTCAGAAACCTAAAGCAAATATTCACCAATAAAAGAATATAAAATTCAAGGGCTTCCCTTCTCTTTAGTTGATCAGATGATAAAAATAAACACTTTTAAACTTTACAGAATTTCTATCAGCTGAAAACTGTTTGTTTCCCCAAGGCCATATCTACTTAGCCAATAATTAAGCCAGACAACCTACATGTGACCTTGTCCATTGGTTAATCAGATCAAAGAAGTTTTCAAACTATTAATTTCTCCCAAAATTTTGTGCCATGAAAAACAGTTCTTCCCAGCCAAGTATGTAGGTTCTCATTTCATTTTATTACTAGACAATGAAAATTTTGTATAACCTATCTTCTTTCCTTTTCAGTCAACTGACAGTTAAATTTTGTATTCAATTGCAATAATAACCTCAAATCAGGCACCTGAAGAAATTTTTCAACTGCTTCTAAAACTGAGGACTCAAGCAAGGCTTGCCTCAGGTAGCCCTGAACAACCTGAAAATTTACACAAAATATTTCTAAAATAAACTAGCAAAAATTTAGAGAATATAGCTCAGCAGGCAAATAATTCCCCTGCAATGCAGGAGACAGAGGAGACATGAGTTCAGGCTGGGTCAGGAAGATCCCCTAGTGAAGGAAATGGCAACCCAACTCAAGTATTGTTATCTGGGAAATCCCATGAACAAAGGAGCCTGGCAGGCTACATTCCATGGGGTTGCAAAGAGTTGAAAATGCTAAGCAGCTAAGCTAAGCTAAACCAGCTTTACAACAAATGCTAAAGGAACTTTTTTAGGCAAGAAACACAAGAGAAGGAAAAGACCTGCAAACACAAGCACAAAACAGTTACATATAAAATAAAAGCCCATCTCTTTCATCAGAATCTCAAGGGAGTTTATGACAGCACTCTCCCAATGTTATAAATCACTGCTCTAAATGTTTGGGTTTTTAATCTCTTGATTTTCATATTTTTTCTCAAACTCTCTTTATATGCTAGTACTACTGATGCATAACAAGTTACAACACTCTAAAATTTAATGACTTAAAAACAATATTTGATTACATCTCACCATTCCTTCCAGGCGAGAATTCAGGAAGGTCTTGGCTGGGCATTTCTGGTTCAGGGTCGTTTAGTGGTTGCAGCAAGATGGTAACCCAAGTGCAGATGTCAGACCTGAGGGCTGGCCACGCATCTTGGTCTCTTCACAGTCTCGGGGTCTTGCCTGATGGTTTTTCACATGGATTAGTTTGAGCTTCTTCACAGCAAGGCAGCCTTAAGGCAGTCAGACTGCTTTTCTGGCTGCTGCAGGTTTTGAGGATAAATATGAAATTAACGCTTACTCCTTTATGACCAACCTAGATAGCATATTCAAAAGCAGAGACATTACTTTGCCAGCGAAGGTCTGTCTAGTCAAGGCTATGGTTTTTCCAGTGGTCATGTATGGATGTGAGAGCTGGACTGTGAAGAAAGCTGAGCACCGAAGAATTGATGCTTTTAAACTGTGGTGGTGGAGAAGACTCTTTAGAGTCCCTTGGACTGCAAGGAGATCCAGTCCATCCTAAAGGAGATAAGTCCTGGGTGTTCTTTGGAAGGAATGATGCTAAAGCTGAAATTCCAGTACTTTGGCCACCTCATGCCAAGAGTTGACTCATTGGAAAAGACTGATGCTGGGAGGGATTGGGGTCAGGAGGAGAAGGGGATGACACAGGATGAGATGGCTGGATGGCATCACAGACTCGATGGATGTGAGTCTGAGTGAATGGACAGGGAGGCCTGGCGTGCTGCGATTCATGGGGTCACAAAGAGTCAGACACGACTGAGCGACTGAACTGAACTGAACTGATAGTAGTCTCCTTCATCTGCAGTTTTGGTAATCCATAGTCAAATCCGTTCAAAAATTTTAACATAATTGACTGCAGCATTTTTGCAGAAATGGACGCCTGTGGTCAACAATTTGTTACATGAGTAAATACTGAAACATTTATGGTCAATAATTTTCAGGTAACAAAAGACCTGTTAGTATGTCTCTGGTCAATAAGTTGCTAGCTGGAAAATTCCAAAAATAAACAATTCATATGTTCTAAATCAGGGCTTCCCATGTGGCTTTAGTGGTAAAGAACCTGCTTGCCAATGCAGGAGACATAAGAGACTGCATGTTCGATCCCTGAATGGGGAAGATTCCCTGGAGAGGGCATGGCTACCCACCCCACTATTCTTGCCCGGAAAATTCCACAGAGGAGGCTGGTGGGCTACCGTCTCCAGAGTCATAGAGCAGTCAGACGAGACAAAAGATATAGCAAGCAAGCAAGCATGCTTTAAATTGGGCGAAGAAATCTCGCGCTGTCTTGCTTGTCTCACGAGACTTGAATCGTCCCCATCAAAGGCATTCTGCAGCCTTGATTATCGGATGAATTACCACAGCGTCTCAGTGCCTTAGTTCAAGCAATCCCTATTTTACTTAATAATGGCCCCAAAACACGAAATTGGTAGTGCTGGTAATCTGGATATCCTCAAAAGAAGCTATAATGGGATTCCTTTAAATGCAAAGGTGAAAGTTAACTTAAGCAAAAAAATTTGTAAGCAGAAGTTGTTAAGGTCTATGATAAGAATGAATCTTGTATCCACGAAATTTTGAAGAAGGAAAAAGAAATTTCTGCTAGTTTTGATGTCACACCTAAAACTGCAGAAGTTACGGCAACAATGCATAAGTGCTTAGTTAACACATTATTGACCAGAGAGATATTAATACGTCTTTTGTTATCCGAGCGTTATTAACTGGAGGCAGAAGTATTTGTTTTTTAGAGCTGGCCACAGGCCTTGCTGCTGAGTCACTTCAGTTGTGTCCAAATCTGTGCGACCCCACAGACGGCAGCCCACAAGGCTCCCCCGTCCCTGGGATTCTCCAGGCAAGAACACTGGAGTGGGTTGCCATTTCCTTCTCCAATGCATGAAAAAGAAAAATGAAAGTGAAATCGCTCAGTCGTGTCTGACTCTCAGTAACCCAATGGACTGCAGCCTTTCAGGCTTCTCCATCCGTAGGATTCTCCATGACCAATTATCCAGTGTCATAATGCTATGTGGTTTTGCTTTTTATATCATTTTATGTTCTAGTCATTCTTCCTAAGGATACTTTAATCACATTAATTGATATTCAACAATATTTTAATCTTCCTAATTTGACAAACACCCTAGTCCTTTAACTAAGCACCACATTTTAGAAACGATATCTTAAAATGAGGTGCTTCTGTAGAAAGTTAATGTGTTGTTCAATCACTAAGTCATGTCTGATGCTTTGCAACCCATGAACTGCAGCATGCTAGGCCGTTTTGTCCTCCACTATCTCCCGGAATTTGCTCAAATTCCTGTCCCCTGAGTCAGTGATGCTATCTAACCATTTCATCCTCTGCTGCCCCTTTCTCCTTTTGCCTTCAACGTTTCCCCACATCAGGGTCTTTTAAGTTAATATCCTCTATTCTTGGGTCTTCCCTGGTAGAGCTCAGTTGGTAAAGAATCTGCCTGCAATGCAGGAGACCTCCATTCAACCCCTAGGTTGGGAAGATGCCTGAGTTGGGAAGATCCCCTGGAGAAGGGAAGGGCTGCCCACTCCAGTAGTGTGGCCTGGAGAATTCCATGGACTGTAAAGTCCATGGGGTCCCAAAAAATCAGACTGAGCAACTTTCACCCACTCACTCACTCACTCCTCTATCCTTAATAGTTTCTAATTCAAGCAAATATTTTCTTGATCCTAGTTCAAAATATCAGGAGCATTAGTCCTTCATATGCTACTTATAGTCAGTATCCAAGTTAAATACACAAAAATAACAAACAGCTATTTTGAATGCCAACAGTTATGTCAACATGATAAAGAAGTCTAACCTTTACTCTGCAACTCCTGTTTCCTCACCTTTTCTGACTATATCAAAATTAATCTGAGGAGATTCTAAGCCCTGTACTCATTTTCAATTCAATTTTTAATAACCATCTCTAAAACACGAGTGTATGTTTTCAATGTAAAATTGATTTTATAAAAAATGGCAAACTTTTCCAACAATAAATTTCAAGTAGTCTGAGGTCAACAGTAATAGTTTGCAACCTACTGACTATATTCTAAATATTGTTAAATCAGCACTCATAAAATCTGAATCACAGTGAAATGAACGTACATTCTCAAAAGAGATATCCCACAAATGGGCTTATTACAGCTTGTCTGTATAAGGGGACGACCAAGGATGAGATGGCTGGATGGCATCAGAGACTCGATGGACATGAGTCTGAGTGAACTCCAAGAGATGGTAATGAACAGGGAGGCCTGGCATGCTGTGATTCATGGGGTCGCAAAGAGTCAGACACGACTGAGCAACTGAACTGAACTGAACTGATATCTAGCTGTAAATCTGCTTGCCTATATTTAGCTAGCATATATATGCTTGTTGTTATTTAGTCCCTAAGTCATGTCTGACTCTTTTTCGACCCCACATTCTGTAGCCCTCCAGGTTCCTCTGTCCATGGGATTTCCCGTGCAAGAATACTGGAGTGGATTGCTGTTTCCCTCTCTAGGGCATCTATTAAAAGGTCACAAAATTATTTTGCCTTAAAAAAAAAAAAAAAAAAAAACCTGAATCATGGATCACATCAAATTCAACATACCCCACAATGGCTATCACTTTAGAGATCAAACAAACTGTAGAAATGTATGAAAAGTATTGTGATTTGCATACTAAGCTAATCTAAAACTACGTTCCTTCTAAAAACAGAAGATAAGGACTTCTTCAAACTATACAAGCTCCCCTACAATTAACAAAGCAATTTTCCAAAACAGTGTTCAAGTTAATATACTTACCACTTAAAATATTTTTGATACCAACATGGACCCAATTTTTAAATTAATTCTATTCATTTCTATAGCTACAATCAGGAGTTACCTGTAAATGCAGAGGCTTAGTTACAGATTTAACTAGATAATTATAACATTATTCCTTGAAAGAGTAATGTAATTTTACTCGTCTCCTTATCTACCATCATTCAGTTCAATTCAGGCCTTAATTTCTGCAAAAATCCCCTAGTCAATAATGAGTTAAGATGGAAAAGCTGTTAAATTTGTACAAGATGTTTACAAAGAGACCATGTTCACATAACTTTTATCACAGTATATTGTTAAAATTGTTCTATTTTTTTTGTTGTTGTTATTCTCTTTCTATGCCTAATTTGTAAATTAAACTTTATTATAGGTGTGTATGTAAAGGAAAGCCTTCCCAGGTGGCACTAGTGGTAAAGAACCTGTCTAAAAATGCAGGAGACTTAAGAGACACAGGTTTGATTCCAGGGGCGGGAAGATCTCCTAGAGGAGGACATGGCAACCCACTCCAGTATTCATACCTGGAGAATTCCATGGACAGAGGAGCCTGGCAGACTACGATCCATAAGGGCATAAAGAGTTAAACACAACTGAAGGGACTTAACATGTACACACCTGTAGAGGAAAAAACATAATATATATATGGTTCAGTGCTATTCACAGTTTCAGCCATCCACCTTGGGTGTCTTAGAATGTATTACCCATGACCCTATCAGTTGAAGCAGTCACAAAAGCCCACTCAGTTCTGAGAAAATTCTACCTCTCAGTGGGAAGACTGAAAAGGAATTTGTGTTCATATTTGAAAACCATCATATACTGGATATGTGCACATTATAAATTATTAATATCAGGCATGGCAAATTTCTCTGTAAATCAGGACCAAATTAAAACTCTCCTTGGATCCCACATTACATCAAACAATAACATTATGCCCTATGGATTTTATTACTAAACATAATGTGCAACAGTTGGGACTAATTTTGACTGTTGGTTTATAAATACCTCTTTCAACTGAGCAGGCAACTCTCTCTATATATATACTTGTAATATACATACATGAAAGTGAAAGTGAAGCCACTCAGTCATGTCCAATTCTCTGTGACCCCCATGGACTGTAGCCTAACAGGCTCCTCCATCCATGGGATTTTCGAGGCAAGGGTACTGGAGAGGGTTGCCATTTCCTTCTCCAGGGGATCTTCCTCACCAGGGATCAAACCCAGGTCTCCCACATTGCAGACTGTACCATCTGAGCCACCAAGGAAGCCTGATATATATATAATATACATATATAATAATTCTATAATTTTCATAAAAATGGGAGATCCTACTGTAATCAAGAATAATTGCACCCTCACTTTTCTTGTATATTCAGATTTTAACTATAAAATTTGCTTAAAGCTGGATGCTCCTATATCACAACCTAGAGAGTGGTATACTTTTGGCAAATATCTCAGGTAAATGATTAATACAAATATAATTTAAAGCCTTTTGATTGTGAGTTATTAATTTGTTTACTGATGACATTTTAAATTTAGCATATGCTTAACAGTTCTGACATCATTAGCCATATTTCTGAGCTACACTTGAAATCATGAGAAAATTCTATAAGGAAGTCATTGGAAAATTCATATCAAATTTATTTTTTATATACTTAACCTCAGCTCATTATGCCCAGAATTTAAATTCCTCCTTAGACAAATAACATATCATCACACAACATAATGTGTGTATATGTGTGTGTGTGTGTGTGCGTGCGTTCGTCTCTCAGTCATGTCGACTCTTTGTGACTCCATGGGCTATAGCCCACCAGGTTCTTCTGTGCATGGAATTCTCCAGGCCAGAATACTGGAGTTGGGTACCATCCCCTTCTCCAGAGTATCTTCCCAACCCAGGGATTGAACCTGAGTCTCCTACATTGCAGGCAGATTCTTTACCAACTGAGCTACCAGGGAAACCCAACCTAATGCATACATTTATTCAAATGTAAACTGTCGTAAACCCAACAGTGAAAACCATTTCAAGAAAACATGAGAATTTGAATCAGGCCTGAGGCCCATATAGCTTATCTGCAACAAAAACAATACTAAAACAAAATCGTCTTCTCTAAAACACATTTCATTGTTTCTAATGTTCCTCAGTAACCCACATTTTACTTACTATACACTAATTTATTTAAACTATTGTTTAGCATATTTTCATTCTATAATTTATTCCATAAATCTTTACTGTTATATTCATCATGATATTTCCTTTTTTTCCTAACGTTTAATCTCTTTTACTCTTCAAGGAGTTTCCCCACTTTTAATACTCTGAAAAGCAGAAATGCAGTAAACCTGTCACTTTCTGCTTACCCACATCCACCTCAATTTTGCTCGCTTCAAGCACTGCCCCCACAGAAACTGGTACTGATCTTCCGAGCCCATCTTCATCAATTTGTTTCCTCCCCAGACTCATTCCTTTTAACTGATGTAATTGTTCCCTCCTCTTCCCAGCACCATCTCCAACAATACAGCAGACTCCTAAGGCTCAAAATTGAGCAAGAAACTATTTGGGACAGTGAGATAACATTATTTCCAAAATATTTTACTCTTAAATTTCACCAGAATGATATGGAATCTATAGCCAGGAAAGGACAAAAACAAGAAATTCGTCTAAGATACTGGTAATGTTCTGATGCTTCTTTAGTATCCTGAAGGCCAAGAAAACCTGTATCACCATAGTTAGCATTCCATCAGAGCATTCTGTCACTAATCACTGTTCAACTAATGCCCTGTTGCATGAATCCAAAAACACTTCCAATAACATATCCCCTGTGATTCTTAGGATAGTAATGACAAAAAAAGATAATTCTAAACAAGCACTTTAGAACATGAGTAGATACAGAGGAGACATGTTTTCAGGCCTGTTAGGAAGGATTCAGTTCAGTCCAGTCACTCAGTTATGTCCAACTCTTTGCAACCCCATGGACTGCAACACGCCAGGCTTCCCTGTCAACCACCAACTCCCAAATCTTGCTCAAACTCATATCCATCAAGTCGGTGATGCCAATCAGCCATCTCATCATCTGTCATCCCCTTCTCCTCCCATCTTCAACCTTTCATCAGGGTCTTTTCCCATGAGTCAGTTTTTTGCATCAAGAGGCCAAAGTATTGGAGCTTCAGCTTCAGCATCAGTCCTTCCAATGAGTATTCAGGACTGATCTCCTTTAGGATTGACTGGTTGAATCTCCTTGCAGTCCACAGGGTTCTAATGAGTCTTTTCCAACACCACAGTTCAAAAGCATCAATTCTTTGGTACTCAACTTTCTTTATAGTCCAGTTCTCACATCCATACATGACTACTGGAAAAACCATAGCTTTGACTAGACGGACCTTTGTTGGCAAAGCAATGTCTCTGCTATTTAATATGCTGTCTATGTTGGTCATAGATTTTCTTCCAAGGAGCAAGTGTCCTTAATTTCATGGCTGTGGTCACCATGTGCAGTGATTCTGGAGCCACAAAAAAATAAAGTCTGTCATCGTTTCCATTATTTCCCCATATATTTGCCATGAAGTGATGGGACTGGATACCATGATCTTAGGAAGGATTACTGTCTTATTTATCTCTGGGTCTATAGCGCCCAGGATAACTATGGAATCACCATAGCCTTAAATACATATTGAATGCTGAATTCATTAATTATTACACAAACATACAACTATATAATAAAATAGACCTTACAAAACATCTAAACTGAAATCTAGAGGTTTCATCTTGACACAGCCTTGGGAACTTGCCCAAATTTAATATCTAGGTAGCTGACATAACAATTAATCATTTTTCCATAACAGTATGCTTTATTTTACAAACTTTCTGAAAACCCTTTTTGTTTTTACAACATTTTAAAGAGATAATTAAATATTTATACTTTATAATCTAAAAAGTAAGCACAACCGATATATCATAGTAATTCAGTTGACTTTTTCCTGAGTCTCACACATTAAATCTGGTTAGTGTTCTCCTCACCACATCCCCAACTCCTGCCCTGTACACTGTCCTGATCCAACTGCCTTGCTTAATCTGACTTTGTTTATTGAATCTAATATTGTTATGCCTAGCTATTTTATGCACTGCTAATTTTGTAATGTGTTAAGATTGACAAGACCACTAATGTAAACTACAATAGAAATTCATGAAATATTTATTTCCGAACTCAACTGAACAAAAACTATGTATCTCTGCTTTGTGAAAGACTCATGCTTGTTGCTATTGCATAGGGTTGCAGATAATTCTCTTCCTTGAAAGGAAATAGTTTGGGGACCAATTAATTCAAATCACTTAAAAAATTATATCCCATGGAGACTCTTTTCAACTCTGACATGGTCTGTGTGTACACCACATTTACTCCCACTAGCTCACTGCCATTTGCTCCCCAGTTTGTCTCTATTCAATGTGTTTCAACAAGAGGGTGCATGGAGGTGAAGATATGGGATTTGAACCCCTTGTCCTTGGTACACTGCTCCTAATTACAGGATCAGCAAAACCACAACAGCAATATCTGGGAAATAGAGTTAACAGCACTGAAATAAGGCTCCAGATGTCACATGGCCACATATTCTGTACCCAAGTCAAACGGTCGCTAATGATAACAAAAAGTTAAACATCTCCAAGAAAAGAGCTGTAATAACCTCCTTTGGTATCTATCTCCTTTTACTATAATAAAATGATGGCATGAGTGTGCTACACGCCATGTTCTCATGATCCAGATGGCTCTCTTATGCAGTGGAATTCTCCCTCAGATGTCAACAGAAAAAGAGTATGGATAGCTGTTCAGAGTCATGTGCAAGAAGATACACAATCTGACATGTGCACAAGTTGTTAAGGGAGAAGAATGGGGATGAATGGAGATATAGGGAAGAGAAGCGTTGCTTGCTTAAACACTCATAACATTAACGTTTAAAGACTACAGGCCCTTGCCTTGCTCAGAAAATACCATTGGAAGACATCTGTGCAAAATGAAGACAAAAGTTGAGCTTTTAGCATAGATGTTGCATCTGAGAGATGATAAATCACAACCAAAGTCCTCATGTTCTGACTATTTATTGGTAAAATACCAGATGTAAAATGAATCAAAAGTTTAATTCCTCATCCCAATGGATTCTATCTACTTAAAGTTTTGAGGGTTTAGCCAATAAATTTTCTTAAAAATAAAGAATAATGACTGGGTGACACAAACTATTGAGTGCAACATAGGCTCAAGATGTACTGTACAACATGGGAATACAGCCAGCATTTTGTAGTAACTGTAAGTGGAAATTAACTTTTAAGTTGGCATGAAAAATAAAAGAAAAATTGTAAATATTAGAAATTATCAGCCTAAAATGGATTTTTAAAAAAGATCTGGGACTCCAGGAATAGACTTCAATTAAATAAAGTTTATTTTACAAAACAGAAAGGGAGAAAAAAAGACAAAAGAAAGAAGAGATGAAGGGAAGGAGGAAAGAAAGAAGGAAAGACTAACTCTCTACATTTTAGTCAACATGGCAGTGAGGGGAACTTCCTCAATGGAAAATAGACAACCATCCTTATAAACCAGGTAAATAAATACATATATATATATATATATATATATTATTGTTCATATCCTTGACTATGAAAGGAAAAAACAAACCTTTATGAAGTGTCATTTACTTTCAAACTGTGCTATTCTATGAGGTAAGTGCTGTTATCTTTGATTTTCTATAAAATAAAATTACACAATTTTATTGTGTAATAAAGTGGCAAGCAATAAAGTGTCCAAATCCAAAATCTGTGTGTTTGTTGCTTCTGGGGGGATGGGTGTGGTGTGTTTATTTTTTGTTTTTGCCACACCACATGCAGGCAGTGAGAGCAAAAAGTCCTAACCTCTAGATGGCCAGGGAATTCCCCAGACTCAAAAATCTGGAGTTTCTGGCTATAAAACTACATGGTCTTTACATTGCCCCACACAGAAAAAGAAAAATATTCTTATTTTCTTATTTCTCCTGCAAACAAGATGAAACTTATTTTCTAGTGAGAAATAATTCTTAAAATTTGTGATTATTTGAAAATTATTAATACTTTTTTCAGATTATTCATTGAAGAAACTAGGGTTTAGATTCAACTTTTGTGACACTGAAGTACGTTTTGTACCTAATTCACTATGTTATGCCTATGTTTCTTTGGTTCCTTGGTCACAGCCTTATTCTTAAGAAGAGCTCTGAATTCTCTCTCTCTCTCTCTCTCTCTCTCTCTCTCTCTCTCTCTCTCTCTCTTTCTCTCTCTCTCTCTCTCTTTCTCTCTCTCTCTCTCTCTTTCTCTCTCTCTCTCAGGGACTTTGGAAAGACCATCAGCCTGGAAGGAGAAAGCGGGAGGGAAAGGCAGACATCTTCCTAGGTAAATTCCTAGTGTATGAAAAGCAGGCAGTGAGTAGCACTTAACACATCATATTATAGTTATTCAAATAAACGTCTTAAGTCCTCTATACTTCTATAAGCCTTTTATAAGCAGGAACCGTACCTTACTCATTCATAGACTGCCATACACATCAGTAACCTTTTGAATAGAGCCAGAGAGAACTCTACAAAGACTGATTTGATATTAAAGTAAGATTTTAAAGTCAAATATATATTTGTTGAATCTAATCAAATGTCTTATTTGACAACACATTATTACAGAGCTGGTACCTGGGCATATAGAACTAAAAGTACATGCTCTGGAGATAGCTACCTGAAAGCCTTTTCTGGTGAAAGGAAGGAATAATCAACAGTTGCAGAATGTCAGATCAGCACCAGCAGCAACATATTTACTAAGGAAGAAATCTCAGTCTAACGAGGTTAAATAATTTGCCTAATGTCACATCAGGTCATGGCAAACCAGTACTAAAACCCTGCCTTTGCCTTTAGCAATGAAACGCCTTTCTTTTGTCTAGTGTGACTCGGATCATCCTTCTTCTCATATTTCTGAATGAATAAATAAACTGACAAGTCTCACCAAATATGGAAAGAGACTGGACTAACACCATGCTATGGGCTAACAATATCAGAGCCAGCCTTTGCAGGATAGAATTCTTTTTGCCCCAAAAGATATAATTAGACATATACTAAGTAAATGGATATTTGTAGCACATGATACCAAAATTGTGCTGGAATCCCACGTTACCTTCATCTGCTTCTGTTACTCCCTAAGGTCCTTGAGATAGTCTCCTTTTCCTTACTCTGATTTGTTGTGCTCTTGTTTATATTTCTGAAAATGATAGGATGATAAGCCAAATTTCAGTGGCATTCTTGGAATAACTCAGAACCTAAGTCTCAAACTGACAAACCCCAAAATGAGTTTTCCCTGCCTGCTTCTTCTTTCCTTCTCCCAGTCTGCAGGTTAGTATACAGCAAAGGGATTCATGAATCATGATTTTGGATGGAAAACACGCTATCTCGAGGCATCCTCAGTATTTTGTAGCTGCTGGAGAAAGCATACAACAAACCCTGGGAGAGGGAGAGACTAAGGAAAACAGCGGCTCCACTGATATGCATGTGTCTCCATTTATTTCTTAGTAAGAAAAAAGAAAAGAACCACAAAAGCCATAACTGACAGGTCTCTTTTGCCAGGGACACTCCTGAAGGCAGCACATCCCACTCTGGTCTTAATCTTGTGACTCTTGACTCAGTGCTCTTGAAAGAATGGTACTTCAGAGCACCATTATGAGTGTCTCCGCTCCAGCCAGATGTTCTATTCGCATCTCTTTTTAAACATTTCTTTGTTGCTTTTTTATTTTTTTTTAATTTTTTTTTTAATTTTTATTTTTTGTTTAATGCTTATTCCATTTCACAGCACTGCATTGTTTCTGCCATACATTGACATGAATCAGCCAAAATATTGGGTTTTCCTTTATCTCTCCTTCCTCTTCATTGGTTCCCTCAGTATTATGCTCAGGAAAAAAAAAAAGAATTCTTTCGCTCGTTCCTGTTTGAAGTCATAGTCTCTTGTTTAATTTCAGTCCAAGAAACTGATACAAGCAGTTTCAAGAGAAGCAGTGGCTATCAACATAAATTACAGAGCTGACGGAAAGGGGATTTACAGAAAAGTGTTACTGGAATATGACAAAATAAGGCCGCCTGACAATCTGAAAAAAATAAGGCTATTTCCCTAAAGACAAGTTTGTTCTTGCATATGTCGCACCCATTCAAAGGCAAAAATTGCTAATGGTTCACTAAAATCCATGTGCTTCTTTTTCCTGGGCACACAACTATACTACATTTCATAACGTTCCTTGCATGTATGAGGGGCAATATATTGAGTTCTAGCAAATGGAATGTGAATGGAAGCGAAATGTGCCACTTCAGTACCTACCCTAGATAAGCCTTAAATATATTCCTCTATGTTCTTTTTGCCACTGGCTGCAGAAATAGAGATAACAATGCTCTTGTGAGACATATGTTGAAAATGCCAGAGCTTCCATCAGTCTGAATCCTGAGGAAAGGACAGTCACCTTGAAACAAAGGTCTACTATTTTGAGTGACTGTATATTTGCACCTATTTGTTACAGGAAACACAGTCACTGTAACTAGTACACATTTCTTTCTAGGAACTATTGTCACAGAACCAGGTATCAAGATATATATATACATATATATATCACTCTAACTCTGCACTAATTGATTTTTACCTTAGATGACTTGCTTAACTTTTTTGTGTCTTCTAATATTTGATAAAGACAGAAACATTAGTAGTTAATCAAAGAGTCATAAAACTTTAGTGTTAAAAGACAACCTAGCCCAGCTTTGTTTCTACACAGATGAGGAAACTTCAGTCCAGACAATTAGTCTATTTGAACCAGATCTCACAACCAGTTACAGCAAAGTTGGCATCAGAATCCAGGACTATTATTCCTGGTCCAGGGTTCTTTTTTCTAAAGGCTTATAGTAGAATGATTTCAAAAGGAAAATTTCAGTGAGTAGGGGAAAAGAAGGAAGGACAGATGATGAAACTGAAACTCTAATAATTTGACTCCTAATCCAAAGAACTGACTCACTGGAAAAGATCTTGGTACTGGGAAAGACTGAGGGCAGAAGAAGGGTACAACTGAGGGTAAGATAGTTGATAGCATCATTGGCTCAATGGACATGAGCTTGAGCTAACTCTGGGATATAGTGAAGGACAACAAAGTCTGGCACAATGCAATTCTTGGGGTCTCAAAGAGTCAGACACAACTGAGTAATTGAACAACAAGGGGAAAAAAAACATGTATATTAACTGGTATTCTTTTTGCAGTACTGGCATTAAAAAGTGTCACTTGATTTTATAAGACTCTACCTTGACTATATTGAACCTGTTTTGAATGCAACGTGATAATGAAAAAGAGAATTTCTACTGCCTAAGGAAAGAAAACACATTACTAATCACTGATTAACATTATTGACTCACTTCAGTTCAGTTCAGTCACTCAGTCGTGTCCGACTATTCGCAACCCATGAATTGCAGCAAGCCAGGACCCTGTCCATCACCATCTCCCGGAGTTCACTCAGACTCACGTTCATCGAGTGCGTGATGCCATCCAGCTATCTCATCCTCTGTCGTCCCCTTTTCCTCCTGCCCTCAATACTTCCCAGCATCAGAGTATTTTCCTATGAGTCAACTCTTCGCATGAGGTGGCCAAAGTACTGGAGTTTCAGCTTTAGCATCATTCCTTCCAAAGAAATCCCAGGGCTGATTTCCTTTAGAATGGACTAGTTGGATCTCTTTGCACTCCAGGGGATTCTCAAGAGTCTTCTCCAACATCACAGATCAAGAGCATCAATTATTCGGCGCTCAGCCTTCTTCACAGTCCAACTCACACATCCATACATGACCACAGGAAAAACCATAGCCTTGACTAGATGGACCTTCATCAGCAAAGTAATGTCTCTGCTGCTTTTGAATATGCTATCTAGGTTGGTCATAACTTTCCTTCCAAGGAGTAAGCATCTTTTAATTTCATGGCTGCAATCACCATCTGCAGTGATTTTGGAGCCCCCAAAAATAAAGTCTGACACTGTTTCCACTGTTTTCCATCTATTTCCCATGAAGTGATGGGACCGGATGCCATGATCTTTGTTTTCTGAATGTTGAGCTTTAAACAAACTTTTTCGCTTTCCTCTTTCACTTTCATCAAGAGGTTCTTTAGTTCTTCTTCACTTTCTGCCATAAGGATGGTATCATCTGCATATCTGAGATTATTGATATTTCTCCCAGCAATCTTGATTCCAGCTTGTGTTTCTTCTAGTCCAGCATTTCTCATGATGTACTCTGCATAATCTCCATCTATTTCCCATGAAGTGATGGGAGCGGATGCCATGATCTTTTCTGAATGTTGAGCTTTAAATCAAGTTTTTGGCTTTCCTCTTTCACTTTCATCGAGAGGCTCTTTAGTTCTTCTTGATTTTCTGCCGTAAGGGTGGTATCATCTGCATATCTGAGATTATTGATATTTCTCCCAGCAATCTTGATTCCAGCTTGTGTTTCTTCTAGTCCAGCATTTCTCATGATGTACTCTGCATATAAGTTAAATAAACAGGGTGACAGTATACAGCCTTGACATACTCCTTTTTCTATTTGGAACCAGTCTGTTGTTCCATGTCCAGTTCTAACTGTTGCTTCCTGACCTCTAGGGGATTAATAAATAAATAAATAAATAAATAAATATATATATATATATATTGCTGCTACAGTTTATGTCAAAGAGCATGCTATCTATGTTTCCCTCTAGGAGTTTTATAGTATTCAAGGTCTATAACCCATCTTGTGCTTATTTTTATGTATGCTGTTAGAGAATGTGCTAATTTCATTTTTTATATGTGTCTGTCAAGTATTTCCAGCATTAGTTACTTAAGATACTATCTTTTTTTTCATTGTATGTTTCTGTTTCCTTTGTCAAAGATAAATTGACCATAGGAATGTGATTTTATTTCTGGGTTATTTTTTCTGTTCATTGAACACTATGTTTTTGTGCCATTACTATGCTGTTTTGATTACTATAACTTTGTAGTATTGTCTGAAGTCTGAGGGAGTTATGTCTACAGCTTTGTTCTTTTCCCCCAGGATTGCTTTGGCAATGCTGGACCTTATTGGTTCCATATAAATTTTAGGACTTTTTCTTGTTGTTATAGTTCTGTGAAAAATGTCATGGGCAACTTCATAGAGAGCACATTAAATCTGTAGATTGCTTTCAACAATATGGCCATTGTAACAATATTAATTCTTCCAGTCCCAGAGAATGTGACATTTCAGCATTTCTTTGAACCATCTTCAGTTTCCTTTAATCAATGTTCTATAGTTCTCAGTGTATAAGTCTTCCCCTTCTTGGTTAGGTGTATTCCTAAGTTTTCGTTGTTTGCTTTTTCATGTGATATTTGAAAGTGTTTTATTTATTTATTTTTTTAACTTTCTCTTTTTGATGGTTCATTGTTAGTGTGAAGAGATACAACAGATTTATGTATGTTAACCTAGTACACTGCTACCTTGCTGAATTTGTTTTTCAGCTCTAATAGTTTTTATGTGAAGTTTTTAGTGTTTTCTATATATGTATAGTATCATGATATCTGCCTACAGTAACAATTTCACCACTTCCCTTCCAATTTGGATACCTTTTATTTCTCATCTGACTGTTATGCCTGAGACTTCTATTCCTATGTTTAATTTAAGTGGTGAGAGTGGGCATCCTTGTGTCTTTCCAGATTTTAGCAGGAAGTCTTTCACCTTTTCAATCTTGAGTGTTATGTTATCTATGGTTTTTCATAAATAACTTTTTAATGTTAATATATATTCCCTCTATACCCACTTTGGTGAGAGTTGTTACTGTGAATGAATGCTGAATTTTATCAAGTGCTTTTCCTTCATCTATTGATATGATTATGTGATATGTCTTTTCTTTTGTTGACATGGTGTATCATGTTGATTGATTTGTATATGTTGAAGCAGCCTTGTGACCCTGAAATGAACCCAGGTATGGTATATATGATCCTTGGTATATGGTATGGTATATAATTCTTTTTATGCACTGTTGTATTCAATTTGCTAAATTTTGCTAAAAATTTTTTCATCTATATTCATCATAGATATTGGCTTGTAATTTTTTTTGGGGGGGGTATTGTCTTTGTCTGATTTTGGTATCAGAGTGATAGTAGATTCATGGAATGACTTCAGGAGTGACCCCTGCTCTTCAATGATTTGGAAATGTTTGAGAAGGATCAGTATCAGTTCTTTGTTTATTTGATATTTTCCAAGTGAACTACTTTGATTCTGGCCTTTGTTTGAAAGGAGGTTTTTTTGTTTGTTTTTAACAGGTTCTCTTTCACTTTTTGTTTTAAAATGAATAAACAAATAATGAAAATAAATAAGGTGAAGGGGACAGAAATCCAATTTTGAAAAAAAAAATGTATTGTCACAAAATAGTTTTGCCATAATGTAATTTTGACTTGAATTAGAACATTTATTCAAAGACTATTTTGATGGAAAAAGAACTGAAGGGAAGTTTTGTATTTAAGTGCCACTGCATAAAATATTCATTTAACAATCATATATGAGAGGGATGCTAATAACATTTTTATTTCACAGAAGAGGAAATAGAGCATGAGAGATCTTTTTCACCAGGCTAATATTAAAATACAGTCTGTTCATTCACTCAGTTATGTCTGAGTCTTTGCGACCCCACGATCTATATCACACCAGGCTCCCTATCAACATCACCAACTTCTGGAGCTTGTTCAGACTCATGTCTATCGAGTCAGTGATGCCATCCAACTATCTCACTCTCTGTCATCCTCTTCTCTTCCTGACTTCAATCTTCTCCAGCATCAGGGTCCTTTTCAGTGAGTCAGCTCTTCACATCAGGTGGCCAAGGTATTGGACACTCAGCTTCAGCATCAGTACTTCCAATAAATATTCAGTATTGATACCCTTTAGGATTGACTGGTTTGATATTCTTGCAGTCCAGGGGACTCGCAAGAGTCTTCTGTAACACCACAGTTCAAAAACATCAATTCTTTGGCACTCAGCTTTCTTTATAGTCCAAATCTCACATCTATACATGACTACTGGAAAAATCATAGCTTTGACTAGATGGACCTTTGTTGGCATCTGCTTTTTAATGTGCTATCTAGGTTGATCATAGCTTTTCTTCCAAGGAGCAAGCATCTTTTTATTTCATGGCTTCAGTCCCCATTTACAATGATTTTGGAGCTAAAGAAATAAAGTCTCTCACTGTTTGCATTGTTTCCCCATCTATTTGCCTTGATGTGATGGGACCAGCTGTGGTGATCTTAATTTTTTGAAGGTTGAATTTTAAGCCAGCTTTTTGACTTTCCTCTTTCACATTCATCAAAAAGCTCATTAGTTTCTCTTTGCTTTCTGCCATAAGGATGTTGTTATCTGCATATCTGTAGTTATAGATATTTTTCCTTGTGGCCTTGATTCCAATTTGTGCTTCAGCCAGCCCAGAATTTCACATGATGTACCCTGCATATAAGTTAAGTAAGCAGGTTGACAATATGCAGCCTTGATGTACTCCTTTCCCAATTTGAAGCCATCCCATTGTTCCATGTCCAGTTTTAATTGTTACTTCTTGACTTGCATACAGATTTCTCAGGAGGCAGGTAAGGTGGTCTGGTAAAAGTCAGAGACCCACAATGTTTCTGACTGCAAAATTGAACATTCACCTCTATGTTACATAATTGCTTTAGAAGCCTAAGTAACTTTATATTATGGGTATTCTATAACTATTATATATAGCATAAAAAGTCAGTTATAACTAAGACCAAACAAAGCATTTATACTATTGAGAATGATACTAATATTGTTGCTTTCACTTCTCTGAAATATTGTCATAATTTTTAGGTAAAATCTACATGTGCAATTTCTGTTTATGCATACTGTTTACCAAAATATTCCCCCAAAGTTGGTCATTCACAGTGACCAAAATACCTGTGTACCATCTACACGATCATTTTCTTAATACTTATCTGAAGCACTTACTTTTTAATTCAAACATTCACTAAAGTGGATACA
This sequence comes from Madoqua kirkii, assembly GCA_006408675.1. Lineage (NCBI taxonomy): Eukaryota > Metazoa > Chordata > Mammalia > Artiodactyla > Bovidae > Madoqua > Madoqua kirkii. Next base: position 20,465 of record SJYC01053900.1, read on the forward strand.
TGCGTCCGTTGAGTGCGGGTGTGCTTTTGTGCATGCGTGGACTCAGTGCTACATAAGCCAGCAAAGCAGAAAAAGAACAGGATTTCTGAGAGACAGTGTGAGCCCTTTATAACCAGCAAGTGTTATGAAGGGCGATTATTCTGAGGTGTGCGTGAAGGCAGTCCGGGCTGGGCCGGCTGCGGGGTGGAGGAGATGCTGGCGACGTGCGTCCGCAGGTGAGGTGTAAACCGAGGACAGCGCCTTTTGACAGCCGCCTTGTTCCTGTGATGCAGTGAGGTCGGCTCCCTGCCAAAGTGAAGACTGTGTGGCTGGAAACCCTCCCAGGTCCATTACAGTCTGTCACGTGCTAACAGGCACCGCAGGAAGGAGACGCCACGAATGCCCCTCAATCAGCTCCCAGTTTTAACTTCATTGGGAAGATCACTCGGAACCTGTGTGCTCCGATTTTTCAAGCGCCTCTTGGCACTGGCGGCATCGATCAACTCGGAGGCGCGGGGCGCCGCCTGCCAGTCTGCAGGGCGTCCGGGCACCGCTCGCAAGAGCGCGCCGGGCTGGGGCGGCGCTTCCGCTCCTGCAGACACGGAGCCCGAGCCGCGCTCAGCTCCCGCAGCCTCGCGCCTTTCACCCTGCGCCCCGCCTCCGGCCAGGCTAAGCCCCACTCACCCACCCTTTGGTTTCAGCTCCGACGTCACACCCTGCGGAAAGCCACGCCCGACCTCGCCAGCACGGCCTGTGACCACTCTGGGGGATGACGCCTTGCCCTGTTCTCACAGCGGAAGCGGGGCCACTGGCCGCTGGAGACCCCAGCTTTCCCACCTGCTAGCGCTCCTCCGGAGCAGAGGCCACGCTGCTTCCTGCTGCTCCAGGCTTTGGAACAGAGTGTGTCTACGGTAAATGCCAGTGCCTTGGAAAGCATTGCCATATATGCAAATATCATCTGAAATTTGGATTTCCAAGCAGTTCCAGGGTCGGTGACACTGTTTGAGAACCAAGGGCAAGATTCCCAGTGACTCTCACAACACCTCAGTGCAGAGACCTGCCCGACATCGTGATCCTCTCACCCGGCTGCACTCACATAGGACAGGCCTCTATTAGTAATCGAAACACACTCATTAGTGAATGCATCTGTGACAGGATCCGAGGCAATGCTTGTACTAGGATAGTGTCTTAATCCAGTGGGTTGTACAATCAAAATCTGTTTATTTAGAAATATGTCATTTGCGGTAACATGGATGAATCTAGAAATCATAACACTAAGTGAGGTGACTGCAGCCATGAAATTAGAAGACGCTCACTCCCTGGAAGAAAAGTTATGACCAACCTGGACAGCACATTCAAAAGCAGAGACATCACTTTGCTGACGAAGGTCCGTCTAGTCAAGGCTATGGTTTTTCCTGTGGTCATGTATGGATGTGAGAGTTGGACTGTGAAGAAGGCTGAGTGCCAAAGAATTGATGCTTTTGAACTGTGGTGTTGGAGAAGACTCTTGAGAGTCCCTTGGACTGCAAGGAGATCCAACCAGTTCATTCTACAGGAGATCAGCCCTGGGATTTCTTTGGAAGGAATGATGCTGAAGCTGAAACTCCAGTACTTTGGCCACCTCACGTGAAGAGTTGACTCTTTGGAAAAGACTCTGATGCTGGGAGGGATTGGGGGCAGGAGGAGAAGGGGGTGACAGAGGATGAGATGGCTGGATGGTGTCACGGACTCGATGGACGTGAATCTGAGTGAAATCCGGGAGTTGGTGATGGACAAGGAGGCCTGGCGTGCTGCAATTCATGGGGTTGCAAAGAGTCAGACATGACTGAGCGACTGAACTGAACTGAAGTGAAGACAAATATGTGATACCGTTTGCATGTGGAATCAAAAAATGATACAGGTGAACCTATTTACAAAACAAAAATAGATGCACGGACATAGAAACTAAGCCTGTGGTTACTGATGGGGAAGCAGAAGGGCAGGTGGAGGGAAAAATTAAAATTGGTGTTGACATGTACATATCACACTACTGTCCATAAAATAAGCAGCAGGGACCTACTGTGGAGCACAGGGGACTGTGGTCAATATCTCACAATAAAACCCATAAGGGAAAAATTCTGAAAAAGAACACACACGCACACACGTACACACATACACAGGCACACGTACACACACACATGCACATGCACACACAGGCACACGGACACACACATGCACACATGCACACACACATGCACACACACAGAGACACACACACTCACACATGCGCACGCGTATGATTGAATCCCTTTGCTGTTCATCTGAAACTAGCACAGCATTGCAAACTAACATCGTACACAACACCGTCTGCTGCTGCTGCTGCTGCTAAGTCGCTTCAGTCGTGTCCAACTCTGTGCGACCCCATAGACGGCAGCCCACCAGGCTCCCCCGGCCCTGGGATTCTCCAGGCAAGAACACTGGAGTTGGGTGCCATTGCCTTCTCTGACAACACTGTATACTTCAATTTTAAGAAATCTATTCATTTGCTGTGGTAGGCCTGCTTAATGCTGTGGCAGACATAGACAAACAGGAGCTGGTAATCTAGTGTGCAGAGTAACGACCAGTACCTTGGAAAAGTAACTATATATTCTCTTTTCCAAGAATACATACCTTGCATATACTCACATATATACAAATTCAATGTGAATAATTTGAATTTCTGAGAAGTCCCAAGATCAGTGACACTGTTTGAGAATCAAAGAAGAGATGGTACTCTGATCGGGTGGACGTAGCTAGTTCACAGCGACTGAACGGGACAGTGAGGGGTTAAGGCCGTCTACATGACCCAGTGCTCCGTTGTCCCCCACAGGAGGCTTGGCGTGCACAGGTGTGCCTTCTGCAGTTGCCACTCTCTGTGGGGGTGCAGGAGGCCAGGGGCACGGCCTTTCTGAGGGACTCGTGAGTCAGTGAGTGCCTTGGTCTGGTGCTGGGTCTGTAGCCTGACCTCAGTGTCACCAATCTCTGTCTGTCTTCATATGCAGCCATTCTGGGGAAGGGATGAAACATCCCAGATCTGGATGACTGCATGGCCAATATTGAAATGACAGTGCTATAATGTGCAACGGTACAGAGTTCATTTTAAGGGCAGGATTCACTTTAATAGTTTTATAAGTGATTTTAGTCTTTATAAAGTCATAAGTGTAGGAAGAAATCATGAAGATTTCTCAGACTTACCCTGCTCTGTGTGATAATTTGTATGCTGTACAGCAGGGTTAGCAAACTAAATCTGACCCTTCATTTGTCTTTGTAAATAAAGTTTTATTGGAATACAACCATACTCCTTCCTTTCCATACTGTCTGTGGCTAATTTCATGTTATGATGGCAGAGTGGATTAGTTGTAGCAGATACTGTATGATCCACAAAGCTGAAAATAATTTCTATTTTCCTTAATGAAAAAGACTTGTCAACATCTGCTATGGGAATGTTCTCAAGTTCAGAAGTTTACAAAATTTCATATTGGACCCCAAGAATATTATGCCAATGTGGAGGTTCACAAGGGGTTAACAAACACATGTGTGGAAGGTAGGCAAAGAAAGATTCATGGGGAAAGAGCTACAGGTAAAATGCTGGTTTAAAATTTGGATGAATCCAGAGAGAAGACCTAAATCGCATTAGACATTAGCATGCAGTTAAAAAAGAACAAATTAGTTGCAGGTGTAAGAGAAGAAATAGGTCAATGTTGAGGCATAAAATAACCCTCTATTTCTTTTGACTTACTGCCATTTAAAGGATTGATAGTGAAAGGTTGTTGTTGAATCATGATGCCGGGATTCTTGGCCCCCGGAGGAGAAGAATTCAATCCGGGGCCAGAGACGAGGCTTGATCGCTCAGAGCTTTTGTGTAATAAAGTTTTATTACAGTATAAAGGAGATAGAGAAAGCTTCTGACATAGGCATCAGAAGGGGGTAGAAAGAGTACCCGCCTGCTAGTCTTTAGCTGGATGTTATATAGTCACCAGCAGTCTGTTAATGAAAGAAAGGAATGTCTCAAAACTTAGAATGGCACCAGGCCCCTCACCCATAAGATGTATTTTGGGATAACCTTAGCTCTAAATGGTTTATCTTGGGCCATAAAATGATTAACTTGAATATTGAGGAAGGGCAGATCACCATATAAATAGTTTCATTTACATAGATTAGAGGAACATTATTGGAGTAGGACATACTGGTTTTCAAGTAGGTTCTGGGCCCAAAAGGTGGAACCAACTTGAAGACAGTTTGGGGTAAATGGTTTGGGTTAAATGCACAGTACATTAGCATAGCTTAAGATAAACATTTCCATAAGAAAAAGGCAATGGTTAACTTCAAGTGAAACTCGGTGTCATTATAGCAACACAGAATTTTAAGAGAAACCTCTTTTTAAATGTGTATAGAGAAGGAGAAAATATCTCTAGTTTGTTTCCTCCTGCCGCTTAAGAGAGATAAAATGTCTGACACTTGCAGGCTATTTCCTCCATTTGGAGACCCCTGGCCTTCCTGCCTGTTACCCTCTCAATAGTCCATGTATCAGTCCCAGAATCACAAACCGAAGTATTTGAGCAGGCAGCCCGGATACATCAGACAAAAATATATCTTTGCAAGTGTGACTTCCACATGTTGTCTGCATTCAATGGGCACTCAGTAATTACTCATAGAATAAAGACTAAATCATTATTATTCAAGTAGATCATCTCTATGCTCACCTGCTATCACAGGAGAAGCTTGATAGTCGGAGTCTGGACAGGCTGGGGTGGGGGAGGCCATGAGCAGAGGAGAGCAAAGTTTTCAAATTTTAAATAAGAGGGAAACACCCTGTAACTCAGTCCAGAAAAGTCTCCTTTCAGTATAAAACAAAGGAGATCTCCAAAGCAAAATGACCCCTGCAGTTATAGAAGAGCTGCAGAGAAGACATCAAAAGCATTCACAAACACTTCAGAAATTCTTGTTGCAGAGTTCTCCAGCTTAGAGGAAAGTTGTTCCCAGCTTCTGCATCTCGGGTTGGCATAGCAGCGCTAGCACACCAGCAGCCGAGCAGCCAGAGCTCAGTTCTGAGATCCGTGTACCTGAGGCGAGAAGCCAGCTCAAGTGCTAGGACTCGGCCACGTGCACAGAAGGACCCAGAGCTCCCTGAGGACAGCGCTGAAGCTCCGCGTGCAGAAAAGGTGCAAGCAGTGTGGGCCTGGCAGACCGTCTGAGAGTAGAACTGTGTGGGTCAGATCAGAGAAAGATCCAGAAGCATTTGGAAGAACAAAATGAATCAGTGGAAACAGCAGGACTGGAGTGGTTTAGGATGGTACCTTAACCCAACAGGTCTCAAACCCACCTTGGAGTCACCTGGCAGCTAAGAAGCATTCAGTTCAGTTAAGTCACTCAGCCGTGTCTGATTCTTTGCGACCTCATGGATTGCAGCATGCCAGGCCTCCCTGTCCATCACCAACTCCTGGAGCTTGCTCAAACTCATGTCCATCGAGTCGGTGATGCCATCCAACCATCTTATCCTGTGTCATCTCCTTCTCCTCCTGCCCTCAATCTTTCCCAGCATCAGGGGCTTTTCCAGTGAGTCAGCTCTTCACATCAGGTGGCCAAAGGACTGGAGTTTCAGCTTCAGCATCAGTCCTTCCAATGACTATTCAGGACTGATTTCCTTTAGGATGGACTGGTTGGATCCCCTTGAAGTCCAAGGGACTCTTAAGAGTCTTCTCTAACACCACAGTTCAAAACCATCAATTCTTTGGTGCTCAGCTTTCTTTATAGTCCAACTTTCACATTCATACATGAATACTGGAAAAACCGTAGCTTTGACTAGATGGACCTTTGTTGGCAAAATAATGTCTCTGCTTTTTAATATGCTGTACTGACTCTCATATCCCATAAATTCCTTGGTGGCTCAGATGGTAAAGAATCTGCCTGCAATGCTGGAGACCCTGGTTCGGGAAGATCCCCTTGAGAATGGAATGGTAACCTGCTCCAGTATTCTTGCCTGGAGAATCCCATGGAGCCAGGAGCCTGGTGGGCTACAGTCCATGGGGTCACAAAGAGTCAGACATGACTGAGCAACTGACACACATCCCACATTCAAAGATTCATAGTTAATTGGTCCCGGGTGGAGACTGATATCTGTAAAATCTTCTCAAATGATTCCAGTGCACAGTTCAGTTTCAGCTCAGTTCAGTTCAGTTCAGTTCAATCACTCATGCACACCATTAGTTCAGCTCAGGTGCTCAGTCATATCCGACTCTGTGCAACCCCATGAACTGCAACACGCCAGGCTTCCCTGTCCATCACCAACTCCCGGAGTCCACCCAAACCCATGTCCATCAAGTCAATGATGTCATCCAACCATCTCATCCTCTGTCATCCCCTTCTCCTACTGTCCCCAATCTTTCCTAGCATCAGGGTCTTTTCCAATGAGTTAGCTCTTCACATGAGGTGGCCAAAGGATTGGAGTTTTAGCTTCAACATCAGTCCATCCAATGAACACCCAGGACTGATCTCCTTCAGGATGAACTGGTTGGATTTCCTTGCAGTCCAAGGGACTGTCAAGAGTTTTCTCCAACACCACAGTTCAAAAGCATCAATTCTTCAGCGCTCAGTTTTCTTTTATAGTCCAACTTTCACATCCATACATGACCACTGGAAAAACCAGTTCAGTTTAAAACCCAAGTGACTTAGCAGCAGCATCAGCAGCAACCATTTGGTATGGGAGACAGATCATTAACTCAGAGGTCCCCAATCCTGTCATTCTCCCAGCACTTTAGAGATTTTTTCCATGAATTACTCATGCTATTGTGCTTCCCAGATGGCACAGTGGTAAAGAATCTATCTGCCAGTTTGGAGAAGTGTGTTTGATCCCTGGGTTGGGAAGTTCCTCTGGAGGAGGAAATGGCAACCCACTTCAGTATTTCTTGCCTAAGAAGTCCCATGGACAGAGGAGCCTCGTTGGCTACAGCCCACAGGGTCACAAAGAGTCGGACATGACTGAGAACACACTCACTCTTGCTATTAATGATGATAATGTTTTTCTTTAACTCAGTTTCTAAAACTTTAGACTTACTTGAGCTTTATTCTAAGCATCTGGAAAATCACAAGTTTGGTATACTGGTAGTGCTTTTTACTAATACTTATTAAAATATGCAGTGTTAACATAAGTGTGATACCTGTACAAGATGGTTTAAGGTGATTAAAACAATTTTTAAAAGTTAAATGCATATTACCTAAAGCCTTCTTGTGTACAGATACCCCCGAATCCATAGCATTAAACAACCACTTCCACAACGGTCTGAAATACCCACCGCATGTTCACCACATTTGGTGATTTGTAGTTTTGCTCATTCATTAGTTTGAATTGTGTCACTGCTGACACTACTGCATAGCGGGTGGGGATAAGGTCCTCAGCAAAGGAGAAAGCCCCACCGATCTGAGTCAGTGCAGGATCAACAGTGTCTCATTACACTGTGCTCAGTGTGCTAGGACCTCAGTCCTGTCTGACTCCTTTTGACCCCACGGACTGTCGCTTGCCAGGCCCCTCTGTTCCCGGAATTCTCCAGGCATTCTCCAGGCAAGAATCCTGGTGGCTCAGATGGTAAAGAATCTGTCTGCAGTGTAGCAGACCCAGGTTTGATCTCTGGATCAGGAAGACCCCATGGAGAAGAGAATGGATACCCATTCCAGTATTTTTGTCTGAAAAGTCCAATGGACAGAGGAATCCCAGGGACAGAGAAGCCTGGTGGGCTACAGTCCACTGGGTCACAAAGAGCTGGGCATGACTGAGCCACTAACACTTTCACTTTTCACTCAGTTTTTATGCCATGACACTTACAAAAGTATGTCTTAATAGATTTATGAACAAAATCATATGTCACGATGATATTCCAGAATCTGGGAGCTTCAAGGTCTTGGGGCTTTATCTTTCAGGGAGACGAAGGTGTGGCGATGGAACTAATTTGCTGCTGAGAGAAACTGGCTGGTATCGCTGTGTAGTCTTCATAGAAACACCCGAAAAACAACATTATCTGATGCAAATAAGTGTATCTGCTTAATTACGAGTGATGCTAATTAGGTTTTTTTTCCACTGGCTGGAAGATTTCCCTGAACCTTTAACATGCAAACACATTTTGTGGATTTCAAGGAGACTTAGTATATGGAATTTTCCAAGTCTAATAGAGCAGAATACCCTTTCTCTTTGGACCACTAGACAAGGATCTCTAGGAATTAACATTCTCTGGCATATGGTTTGAGAAAAAGCAGTCTACTGCATAACAGCATAACTTATTTTACAGTTGCCTCCAGTTATGTAGTCTATATGTGTATTACAGTTAAATTTGCCCATCAGTAAGACACATGTATGGTTAATTCTGTTTTGTCCCCTATAGAGAAGAACCCTTTTTTTCACAAGTTATGCTTTTTGGAATTCTGAGATGTTTTACATGGAAACTAAGTACCTGAAGGAATCCTAGGGGAATTATTTGTCTATATGATGTACGAAACTCATCTGAAGTCAAACAGTGCTCAGGGCCAAGCCTGATACAGGATTAAGCATTTCACAGAGGGCTTTTAAGCCCCACTTTCACGTTCTGAGGGGTTAGCTTCCTATCTGAGCAGCGTGAAGAGCAACAAAAATTATTCTAAAGCAATTAACTGAAGCAACAGAAAAGGAAAGAGATAAAAAGGAAATAATTGTGCAAATTTGTTGGAATAGTCACTCAAAATTGTTCAGACTCTTGTCCTGCTTTTCTCTACTGTACCATGTCTCTGCCAACATTCCTAAAAATTCTTTAAAAACATTGACTTGGAGGGCTTCATGCCATCTCATTATCATGGATGTGCCAAAACATATTTAATATAATTCCTTACTGTTTAACACTTAGGTTTCCTTGATATCACACAAGAAAAAATATTCAGTGGACACTTCTTTGTATAAACTTTCTGAATTCACAAATGTGTGTATGTCTATATGCATCAAGCAGCATTAAACTCTGGGGGTTCAATGGTGAGCAAAAAAATTAGAGTCTCTGCCGTGTGTGTGTGTGTGTGTGTGTGCGTGTGCGTGTGTGCATGTGTGTGTGTATGTGTGTGTGTGCACGCGCGCGTGTGTGTGTGTGTGTGAGTCGCTGGGTCATGTCCGACTCTGCTACCCTGTGGACTGTGTCCTGCCAGGCTCCTCTGTCTGACATTCTCCAGGCAAGGGCACTGGAGTGGGGTTGCCATTTCCTTCTCCAGGTCCTGCCCTTGAGTGGGCAAGACAGTATTTTAAAATCTCAACTTTGAAAGTCTCCTAATGAGAAGAAGCCCATGGCCAAGAACCTGAAACAAGAAATTCTTTAGGGGCCAAACTGAGAATAGCTTCTTTGAGGAAGAGGCTGATGTTTTCTGTCCATCTGAGTTCACTTGATGTATATTTTGATCTTTTTAACTTGTCCATTTAGTGGTTCAGACGGTAAAGAATCTGCCTGCAATGCAATGCAGGAGACCCAGGTTCAATCCATGGGTAGGGAAGATCACTTGGAGAAGAAAATGGCAACCCACTCCAGCATTCCTGCCTGGAGCTTCCCATGGATGGAGGAGCCTGGTGGGCTGCAGTCCACGGGGTCACGAAAGAGTCAGACGCAATTGAGCTACTAACACTTTCACTTTAATTTACTCAGCAAATGATTTCCTTCCTATTATGGTGATCACTATTTTCTCTCTTCAAAAATTTTGTTCCATTTTTCACTGTAAATAAAAGGCTTTGTCTAAAAATATTGAAGTATATTATTAGCTTACACAAAACTTTGAAGTGTTTTATTTTTCATTAATCTAGAAAATATCTCTGTTCTGAGCTTGATATTTGTAGAATTGTTTTGTTTTGTTTTTCATTTTGTACCCCTGATTTTTTTTTGTAGTTTCGTTTTCTTTTATTGTTAAAAAATTAAATGCTATTTAAAATGAAAAAAAAAAAGACTTCATATGGCTGTTGTGTTGATAATTTCTCAGTTTATTCCAAAGCCAGGGTATACTGTTCTCAGGTAACCACTTGTCATTCTAATAAGCTAGGTAGGAATTGTTAGGAATTATCTGAAGAAGAACTAAAGAGCCTCTTGATGAAAATGAAAGAGGAGAGTGAAAAAGTTGGCTTAAAGCTCAACATTCAGAAAACGAAGATCAGGGCATCTGGTCCCATCACTTCATGGGAAATAGATGGGGAAACAGTGGAAACAGTGTCAGACTATTTTGGGGGGCTCCAAAATCACTGCAGATGGTGATTGCAGCCATGAAATTAAAAGACGCTTAGTCCTTGAAAGGAAAGTTATGACCAACCTAGACAGCATATTAAAAAGTAGAGACATTACTTTGTCAACAAAGGTCCATCTAGTCAAGGCTATGGTTTTTCCAGTGGTCATGTACAGGTGTGACAGTTGGACTATAAAGAAAGCTGAGCACTGAAGAATTGATGCTTTTGAACTGTGGTGTTGGAGAAGACTCTTGAGAGTCCCTTGGACTGCAAGGAGATCCAACCAGTCCATCCTAAAGGAGATCAGTCCTGGGTGTTCACTGGAAGGACTGATGTTGAAACTGAACTTCCAATCCTTTGGCGACCTGATGTGAAGAGCTGGCTCATTGGAAAAGCCCCTGATGCTGGGAAAGATTGGGGGCAGGAGGAGAAGGGGACGACAGAGGATGAGATGGTTGGATGGCATCACCGACTCAATGGACATGGGTTTGGGTGGACTCTGGGAGTTGGTGATGGACAAGGATGCCCAGTGTGCTGCAGTTCATGGGGTCGGAAAGAGTCAGACACGACTGAGCGACTGAACTGAATTGATCTGAACTAGGTACATCACCTTTGGCAAGGAGACTAACCTCAGATTAGTCAGTGGGATCGCTCGCTTGTGTTACTCACAGTGGTTGTCTAGGGAGTGTCCATCCAGTTAATTTTAAAGCTTTCCATTTTGCTTCGGATGTGTGGGGAAAGGAAAGTGTATTTGTTTGGGGTTGTTTGGGGTTATTTGTGATTGCTTTTCCCCGTCCTTCACCAACACAGTGGAAGAGTCTAAATGAACCGCAGGGTGGTTTCAGCGAGTGTGTCTGGAGCGGGGCTCTGATAAGCTTGCGGTCTTCATCTCTCTGTCAGGGAGCACCACCGGCCAGTTTTCAGTTTTAGGTCTTTTCAGCCCTATTATAGTTTGTAAACAAGGTTTTGTTAACTTGGTACAAATAGTGCATTTTTGCTGAGACAGGATTGAAGAAAAGATAGGAAACGCTTTCCAATCTGATGAGAAAAGTGTGGACAAAGGAAACCACCACGACAAAATAGCTGCAGAATACAGATGTGCCCGTTAAATGGCGCCGGGAACCAGTAAAGAAAGCGCCGCGGGGCCAGACCCCGATAACACAGCACCCCAGAACTACTGCTCATGTGCATGAGCACCATCTTATATCTTTCCTCTGAAAGCAAAATCAAGTCTTAAAACATGTCTGCTGGGGAGAATATTAAATTATGGAATCTTTCCAACCAGAAGACACCATGGTGAAGAAATAAAAAAATAATTCGGTTACGTACATTGCCTCTAAAATGAGCATGACTGTGAATATGCAAAAGGGAGAATGTAGGTGAACAAGCTGATTGCAACAGACAGAAGCACTGACCGCCCCTTAATAACGCCTCAAATTGGTGTGTTTCTTTCCAAATTTATGATTAACCATAAATCATCAAAATGCTACTGTTTCACTTGGACTCATTTGTGTTTAATGTTCCAAGGAGTCAGAGATGGAGACAGGATGTTTTTGTAAAGAAAATGATCCAGTGTTTAATGCTTTTCAAATCTCATTCTACTAACAGTATATCTTTCCTAAATAGCTTCCATTTTTACGGCCATTCCATCACCATGAGTCTTGTTGATGAATAGGACTCTTATTTATCATGTATGTAAATACTCAGGAACTTTCTGTAGCAGAGGCAGGTGGTTAGGCCTATTCAGCGTCTTTCCTTCATAACTCATGGACCCAACTCAACAGGAGAGGAGGGTTTCTAATTACCAGTACTATATAAACAGTAGGAAATTCTCACAGCCAACCATTTATTCAAATTTTCTAACTGATATCAAAGAAAGAGATGCCTGAGCCTCAGTTTTTCTTCTACCGTGGATTTATAGACTATATTCTCTAGATTTATAGGCTAATTTCTAAAGAAAGCTGAGTGCCAAAGAGTGGATGCTTTTGAACTGTGATGTTGGGGAAGACTCGAGATTCCCTTGGACTGCAAGGAGATCTAACCAGTCCATCTTAAAGGAGATTAGTCCTGGGTGTTCACTGGAAGGACTGATGTTGAAGCTGAAACTCCAATACTTTGGCCACCTGATGCAAAGAACATTGGAAAAGACCCTTATGCTGGGAAAGATTGAGGGCAGAAAAAGAAGGGGATGACAGAGGATGAGATGGTTGGATGGCATCACCGACTCGATGGACATGAGTTTGAGGAAACTCTGGGAGTTGGTGATGGACAGGGAGGCCTGGCGTGCTGCAGTCCATGGGGTCACAAGGAGTTGGACACAACTGAGCAACTGAACTGAACTGAAATATCCTTGCAGTCCTCATCATGAAACCACCTAGCCTTGACTTTAGATTTTTCTGGACCTTAGACCCTAGGTTCTCTAGATACTAGAGAATCGAGTTAGAATACATTTATTGGTTTACAAACCTCTGGAAAACATAGCAGATCTCTTTAAGTGCTTTTGATTGCAAATAATAAAAATTTATAATTCAAATTTGTTTAAGCTGAATAGGGATTTCTTCACTCACATCACTGAAAAGTACAAGATGCTAGGAGGGTCGCAGTGCATCTGGATCTCGGGGGTCAAATGCTGCCCCAGAGTCTGATGCTCCGGCATCTGCCCCTCCTCCAGGCATCTGTCCTTACCTTCAGATTTCACCTCAAGGAAGATGGCTGCCATCAAACACAGATCTACGGATTCTGAGATTCAAGACCCTTGGAACATAAAGGGTTCTCCTCATTCCACATTTTGAGAAGATGTCCTGAGTTTCACAGGCCCAAGTCTACACTAGTCCCTGTGACAAGGAGGAAGAAATAATACACCCAAGTCTCATGGCACACGATCACCCTTGGAGTCGAGAAGGGGGTCAGTCCCAAGTAAACCTCATTAACTGAAAAGATTGGTTTTCCCCCAATAAAGCTGGGTCTACAATTAGAAGAAGGGTCAGTGGAATTCAAGCAGCAAATAAAATAACAAGCACATAAAAATAAATCAATTAGAAAAATAAAACAAACACACAAATATGACTACAACTATTTTACCCTTTAAACTCAGAAGAAAGTGAGCCTTCCTTCCACTGTTTTCCTTTGAAGATAATAAACTGCATCCTTTGTTATCCCACAGAGTAACTCATAAAGAGCTGGTGATACAGCAGGTGCTCAGGGAAGAGAATGAACCAGCCCACCAAGTTCATTCAGATGGTCAAGTGCGCTGTAGAGTGAAACCAGACAGAACCCATTTTCCAGAGCTACAGAAATAGCTTTTATTGTGCTTTGGGTATCGCCACAGGTCAGATCTACTCAAATTTAAATTCTAGTCATTCTCAGAATACCTCAGACTTGGAAAAATATCTCTCTTTGTAAACAAGAAGACCAAACAGAATCAATTTCACCAAGAGAACAAAAGATTGGGACATTTTCTACTAACCAGTTTAAAGATAGGAGAAAAGCTAGCAAATATGAGACCTGAAAAAAAAGAGGCAAGACTCACAAGAATGTTGTATCTTGTATATTTGACAGTACAGCCAATTTAAATAGTTCAAAATAACTATTAAACTACAAGTTGAGAGTGTTATAAAACCTTACAACACATATTTTAACTCTACCCTTCGTCTATTTCAAACTATTTTATTAACCATCTACTATAGGAAAAACACAGCGCCAGTCCACTGAGGTCCACACCTCTGTACTCCATCACTCACAGTCCAGCGTGGACCACCCTTCTCACTGAAATACTAGGAGTCTGGTGTCTGCAGCATGCAGCTGGCGACTGAGGCATGGGTGAGGGTGGGCACGGGAGGAGGGCGGGGGAGCCTGGGGCCTGAAGAGGCGCCCAGCCCTGGAGTGTCAGTCCAGAGAGGAAATGAGTGAGTCTCCAACTCTTCTACCTCCTGTTGAAGAGAAGGAAACTGAACTCAAGTCTCCCGAGTGCTTGTGAGTCTACAGAGACAGCTACTCTAATAATGAGTCAGTGTCAACTGCTGAAGGCATCGGTGGTTCTTGTTGTTGTTTCCGGCTTCCCTGCTGGCTCAGATGGTAAAGAATCCACCTGCAATGTGGGAGACCTGGGTTCGATCCCTGGGTTGGGAAGATCCCCTGGAGGAGGGCTTGTTGTTGTTTAGCCACTAAGTCGTATTCAATTCTTTTGGGACCCCTTGGACTGTAGCCTACCAGGCTCTCCTGTCCATGGGATTTCCCAGGCACGAATACTGGAGACAGTTGCCATTTCCTTCTCCAGGGGATCCTCCCGATCCAGGTGTTGAACCGGTGTCTCCTGCATTGGCAGGCAGATTCTTTAACCACTGAGCCACCTGGGATGCCCATAATTATGGTTATCACTTAGGAAATGAAGGGAAAAGTGAGATGGAACTTCAAATTTATCTGAAATGTTTTATTTCTAGAAAAAAATGAAATAGTATCAAAAATTCTCACCAGTGGTCAGTTCTGAGTCATAACAAAACAGCAATTATTTTATGAACTTTTTAAATCACTCATAAAAAAAGTGTATAATATTTCCACAAATAAAGGAAGAAGCAACTCTCTGTGCTAAAGCCTGTCCCCACGAGAGCAGGCACACGCGGTTATCACGTCTGAAAGCTATTCTGAGCTCGAAATAGAGCCTGAATAGTTCAGACCTCAGTTCAGCTCAGCCGCTCAGTCGTGTCCGACTCTCTGCAACCCCATGAACGGCAGCAGGCCAGGCCTCCCTGTCCATCACCAACTCCCGGAGTCCACCCAAACCCATGTCCATCGAGTCGGTGATGCCATCCAGCCATCTCATCCTCTGTCGTCCCCTTCTCCTCCTGCCCCCAATCTTTCCCAGCATCAGGGCTTTCCAAATGAATCAGCTCTTCACATCAGGCGGCCAAAGGATTGGAAGTTCAGCTTCAACATCAGTTTTTCCAATGAACACCCAGGACTGATCTCCTTTAGGATGGACTGGTTGGATCTCCTTGCAGTCCAAGGGACTCTCAAGAGTCTTCTCCAACACCACAGTTCAAAAGTATCAATTCTTCAGTGCTCAGCTTTCTTTATAGTCCAACTCTCATATCTGTACATGACCACTGGAAAAACCATAGCCTTGACTAGATGGACCTTTGTTGACAAAGTAATGTCTCTACTTTTTAATATGCTGTCTAGGTTGGTCATAACTTTCCTTCCAAGGAGCAAGCATCTTTTTAATTTCATGGCTGCAGTCACCATTGACAGTGATTTTGGAGCCCCCAAAATAAAGTCAGCCACTGTTTTCACTGTTTCCCCCTCTATTTGCCATGAAGTGATGGGACCTGATGCCATAATCTTAGTTTTCTGAATGTTGAGCTTTAAGCCAACTTTTTCACTTTTCTCTTTCACTTCCATCAAAAGGCTCTTTAGTTCTTCTTCACTTTCTGCCATAAGGGTGGTATCATCTACATATCTGAAGTTACTGATATTTCTCCCAACAATCTTGATTTCAGCTTGTGCTTCCTCCAGCCCAGCGTTTCTCATGATGTACTCAGCATATAAGTTAAATAAGCAGGATGACAATATACAGCCTTGACGTACTCCTTTCCCTATTTGGAACCAGTCTGTTGTTCCATGTCCAGTTCTAACTGTTGCAGAGGAAACCCATAAATCTGATCAATTCAGTAAAACTCCTGGTTTGATACACAGAGTGTAAACATTGAGAGTTGGGGCATTTTATGAAATGTTACTGGTTGAAAGTGACTTTTAAGATGATTTCCTTTCTCTGCATGGACTGTGAGAGGGTCTCACGGTGTTTTCATATTTTCTACTTAGAAGGGAAAAGGTGCCCAAATCTCAAATCTGGCTCCCTCTGTATCCTCTCATCTAACTCTAATCCTCATCTCCCTGATCCTTCTACCAGATCAGAGCTCTGAGATGAATCCAGCAGGTCGAGCTCAGTCCCCGGGCGTATGTGCGTGCTCCGTCACTCAGCTGAGGCTGTGGCCCCACCAGGCTCCTCTGTGGAATTTTCCAGGCTAGAATAGTGAAGCTACCTGCATTTGCTACTCCAGATGATCTTCCTGGATCAGGGATCGAACCTTGTCTCCTGTGCTGGGGGACAGATTCTTCACCACTGTGCCCCTGGGAAGGCCTCAGTCCCTGACACCGCTTCAGAAAGCAGCCGCAGGCGGGGGACGCTGGCGACAAGCGGAGGCCTTTACCTCCAGCACCGTGTTGTGTTAACTTTCTTTCTTTGTTTCCTTTAAATCACAGGCTGACCTGCTTTCAGCTTGGAAGTTATAACCAGTGACTGAATGAGAATAATACTTTTCATCAAAAATAACAAAAGAGCCAAAGATTCCAGGGCACTGAGAAGACAAACACAAAATCTGACCATAAAATCAGAGGCACAGACTTTCGGAAGCAGATCAACTTTCCGCGTTAAAATATGATTTCCCCACACTGACCTGCAGATGTTTATGCGACTCTGCCCGGCTGCTGCATTATTAGATGTGTTTGGAGTTAGACGCACAGCACATTAATTTGATGGATTATCATGGTATCTAGTTAACTTCATCTTACATTTTACCTTCTAGGCCTGTTGTGTTGAAACAGTGATCAAACTCATTTCTCAGTAAATGAGTTCATGTGAAGAAAGTTCTCTGCCCCAAGGTCTCTTTGGACCCCAAATATAAATTTACATATTGCAGCAGTAAATAAGTACGCAGCAAATTAAGAGAAGACCTAAGTATTGCTCTTGTCTGGCACTGGAAGTTAACAGTCTGTGTTTCATGAGAACTGAAAAATCAGCACGAATTGTTCTGAGTGTAAGCAAACCAAACAGGAGGACACCCGAGGCTTTAATTAGCATAGCTCACATAAATTAGAAAGCATTGCTATGGAACTGTTGAAGTGAATGATCTGAATAGCACTAAGATTTTGAAGCAAAGCTCGGGAAACATCAGAGATTTATCCATAATAAACTAATTCACACTGAGGGAAGAAAGGATCCCTGAGGGGTGTTTGATGGTCTTGGAACAGCGATATTTCAGGAGGCGTCCACGGGACGCACTCCTCGTGTGCGGCACAGTCACTCAGGCATGTCTGACTCTTTGTGGCCCCGTGGACTGTCAGCCTGCCAGGCTCCCCTGTCCATGGGGTTTTTCAGGCAAGAGTGCTAGAGCGAGTTGCTACTTCCTACTCCAGGGATCTTCCCAGCTCAGGGAACGAACCTAGTCTCCTGCATCTCGTACACTGGCAGCCAGATTCTTTAGCACTGTGCCACCTGGGAGGCCCAGTGCATCCCTCACCAACCACCTTCTAGTCTTTGTGACCATCTGGTCTTTGCTTAAATGTCTCCGTCTCTAATCAACCCCTTACCTCGCCTGTCACTTTCACCCAATGGCCCTGAGCTTCCTCCTGACATCCTGCAGAACGGAGCTGAGCCCCTTCTGGGGAAGGCCACTCTTCAGTGCTAGGACGCAGCTGGCATACCTTCTCAGTCTCTACTTAAACAGGTTAAACGTCCCCAGTCCCCTCAGTGTGTCTGTTGTTTTGCTCTGTTTTGTTCAGTTCGCATGGTTTTGCAATGGTCAGAATCCTCTGAACATCATTTTAAACAGTCATCTTAAAGAAAAGTCCCAATAGGAAACTGAATACTCAAAGTTCCCTGAACTGCTTTCAGCTTGGAAGTTATAACCAGTGACTGAATGAGAATAATACTTTTCATCAAAAATAACAAAAGAGCCAAAGATTCCAGGGCACTGAGAAGACAAACACAAAATCTGACCATAAAATCAGAGGCACAGACTTTCGGAAGCAGATCAACTTTCCGCGTTAAAATATGATTTCCCCACACTGACCTGCAGATGTTTATGCGACTCTGCCCGGCTGCTGCATTATTAGATGTGTTTGGAGTTAGACGCACAGCACATTAATTTGATGGATTATCATGGTATCTAGTTAACTTCATCTTACATTTTACCTTCTAGGCCTGTTGTGTTGAAACAGTGATCAAACTCATTTCTCAGTAAATGAGTTCATGTGAAGAAAGTTCTCTGCCCCAAGGTCTCTTTGGACCCCAAATATAAATTTACATATTGCAGCAGTAAATAAGTACGCAGCAAATTAAGAGAAGACCTAAGTATTGCTCTTGTCTGGCACTGGAAGTTAACAGTCTGTGTTTCATGAGAACTGAAAAATCAGCACGAATTGTTCTGAGTGTAAGCAAACCAAACAGGAGGACACACGAGGCTTTAATTAGCATAGCTCACATAAATTAGAAAGCATTGCTATGGAACTGTTGAAGTGAATGATCTGAATAGCACTAAGATTTTGAAGCAAAGCTAGGGAAACATCAGAGATTTATCCATAATAAACTAATTCACACTGAGGGAAGAAAGGATCCCTGAGGGGTGTTTGATGGTCTTGGAACAGCGATATTTCAGGAGGCGTCCACGAGACGCACTCCTTGTGTGCGGCACAGTCACTCAGGCATGTCTGACTCTTTGTGGCCCCGTGGACTGTCAGCCTGCCAGGCTCCCCTGTCCATGGGGTTTTTCAGGCAAGAGTGCTAGAGCGAGTTGCTACTTCCTACTCCAGGGATCTTCCCAGCTCAGGGAACGAACCTAGTCTCCTCATCTCGTACACTGGCAGCCAGATTCTTTAGCACTGTGCCACCTGGGAGGCCCAGTGCATCCCTCACCAACCACCTTCTAGTCTTTGTGACCATCTGGTCTTTGCTTAAATGTCTCCGTCTCTAATCAACCCCTTACCTCGCCTGTCACTTTCACCCAATGGCCCTGAGCTTCCTCCTGACATCCTGCAGAACGGAGCTGAGCCCCTTCTGGGGAAGGCCACTCTTCAGTGCTAGGACGCAGCTGGCATACCTTCTCAGTCTCTACTTAAACAGGTTAAACGTCCCCAGTCCCCTCAGTGTGTCTGTTGTTTTGCTCTGTTTTGTTCAGTTCGCATGGTTTTGCAATGGTCAGAATCCTCTGAACATCATTTTAAACAGTCATCTTAAAGAAAAGTCCCAATAGGAAACTGAATACTCAAAGTTCCCTGATAGGAAACAAATAACACATTTTAAAAAATTAAATTTAATTTTGGCTTTAAAGAAAAACACCTGAACAAATCCAGTCAGGTATAATTAGATGGGTAAGTAATGTATTATATATATGTATAAACATATGTATAATATATACATATAGACTACTTGTGCATGTAGAAAGGCAGATATATATGTATCCACACACATGCACACACCCATATGAAAGAGAGAGACTCCCTTCATTTTTCCTGGAAGGTACACCCAGTTTAAACATAAGTTCTAGCAAAATTTTTTCATCACTAACCTTGTTAAGAAAGCCCAAAGGTTTCACATTCTCCTGACAGAAAACTGGATGTGAAGATTAGGATCCCATCTCAGGGCATAGGATCTGTGTATGTAGGGGTGTCATTTCAGGGATGGACGTAATAAAACCATATGGAGCTCAGTCATGTCTGACTCTTCGTGACCCCATGGACTATAGCCGGTGAAGCTCCTCTGTCCAAGGAATTCTCCAAGCAAGGATACTGGAGTGGGTTCCATTTCCTTCTCTAAAACTCTATAGAGTGCAAGGTAAGAATTTAAGGCAGCAAATATATATTATATAATTATGTGTACAAACTTGTGGTTGTGAGATACACAAGGAATAGATACCATAAAATAGATGTTAGAAGCCAGTGCAAATGAAACACCCCTGTTCCTTTAGGTAAGGACACTCACTCACTCATTCAACCAATACTTACTGAGCGTCTACCATGTGTAAGTATTGTTCTGATAAATACAAAGAACATCAATGTGCTTAGAAC
Organism: Madoqua kirkii; assembly: GCA_006408675.1. NCBI lineage: Eukaryota > Metazoa > Chordata > Mammalia > Artiodactyla > Bovidae > Madoqua > Madoqua kirkii. The sequence continues at coordinate 40,512 of SJYC01053900.1, forward strand.
AGAATGAGCAATAGAAAGATGGACTGCAAATAACTTTAGATGACTGGAGCTGTTCTAAGTGGTCCTGCAGCTTCAACTAGTCCAGGACAAAGAATAACCCAGCAGAAAGCATGTTCTGCTTTCATAAATAATCCAGCATTCGGTAATAATAATAATAGAGTGTTAATAGCAACCTTGACTTGAGAGCTTACTGTGTGCCCAAGCAATGAGCTAAGCCTTTTACACTCATTATATACTTAATCTTCACAACAATACTTCTATCACTGTTTTCCATGCAGAGAAGCTAAAGATTAATTACCCAAGGTACTATAGCTCATAAGGACATATAGTATATTATTTGCAAAAATGACAATTCTCCCTAAAACCATGCCCTTTGCAGTGTAACCTTGCAGCTCGTCCAGTCAAGAGGCAGGCTCTATTTTCCGTTTCTTTGAATGGCCTTGCAACTTGCATTAGATACAATAAAAACGGCAAAGCACCAGTTCCCAGCCTCAACCTCAGAAGACCTTGCAAACTTCTGCGCTCTCTCGCTCTGACCCCTGAGATCGCCATATGAACAAGCCCAAAGCAGCTGGCTGGAGACTGAGAGACACACGGGAGAAGCTTCCAGGCGAGGTCACCCCAGACAGCCAGTATCAAGTGGCGCATCCACTGACGCAGGAGCACGAAAGAGCTGGCAGAGGACAGCCAGCCAGCCCAGCTTCACCAGCAGGCACCCTGCAGGCTTGTGAGCAGTAACAAAGGCTCCTTGTTTGAAGCCACTAAGTCTTGGGATGGTTACTCAGGGTTCTGAAGCCCAAGATAGTCTGACTTTGGATGTTGTGTATTAATCACTGTATAACGTCATGTCATCTAATGAAACATGAATATATACCTTAGAATTACAGGATTTTTTTTTCTGTATCAGATGACCTACTATTAATAATACATTTTCAGTGATTTTGCTTTTTCCTTAATTCTCCCTAACAAGAAGAGGTCCATCTTGTTTATGCAAATTGATTTCCCTGTTCTAAGATTGTTTTTCTCCCCAAATGCTCGTTTCCAGCTGCTCTGGGTCAGGGGTAAAGACAGAGTGTTCCAACAGCCTTTTGGCTCTCGGCTCAGAGCCGAGAGCCATCTGTTTGGCTGTAGGCTATTCACCAAGGACCCAGCAAGTAACATGTTTCTGACCAGTGGTGGATAATTTGATAGCTCATCATTACCCAATAAATATGCTAATCATTGCCCCTGAAGTGGGACTGAAACAGTAATTTGGTTGCAAAGCATCTAGTGCTTGTCTGGATGATGGAGAAGACATGTGATCCCGGCTTAACTTCATAAAACTGTCATGTTGTTATTTATCCTATTTTACTTGACCTCAAACTCTGGTCTATCCATCATGCACGAGAGATTAAATGGTCCTCCCTGTTACCTGATAAATAAGTAGATACTCACTTTCTTTGGCATGTTATCATTTTACCCCTTTTCCATCCAGGTTTGTCCAGATGAATTTTCCTCTTCGATAACTTTAATAGATTAGCTTAGATTTCCGAGACAGTAATGAGAGAGCAGTGAGGATCAGGAAGTTGCTCCCTTGTTCCTCCAAATCTGGCCATCCAGTCACTCAGTAAGGGCCTTCTGTTTGCAACATGACTTAAAATCAGATTCAGGCACCTATTGAGCCACCTCAGTTGGATAAAAGTTCTTCTTAATTAAGTGGTCATAACGATGACACCTATCTAATACTGAAAATGATATGAAAGTGTTTAAACCACTTACTTCTATGATCATCATTCTATCTTTTTAATAATGATCAAGAAAATGAATCCAGAAACCATTAAAGTACTTATTCCTAATCTCACCGTATGCTCAGCTTGTATTTAAGATTGCTGCTGTTAATAGATTCACGGGGAATGGCAACCGGAATCCTATGCATCACCTTGAGTATTTACATCACCTTCGGTGGGAGCAGTGCCCCTGGGAATAGGTGGTGCTTAATCTGTGAGGCTTTATAAGGCAGTGGAGGGGAGATGGTCATAGATTTACCAGAAATAAGTATTTGATAACAATCATTTTAACTGACCTGCCTTTCTGGATAGATTCTTTAAAAGATATCCACTAGATTCTGAATGGAAATAACAGTAATAACTTTTAAGTACACATGTGTGCTAAATTAAATACACATTATCCCATTTACTGTTTCAAACAATTCTCTGAATTAGGTATTAGAGACCCTGATGCTGGGAAAGATTGAGGGCAAGAGAAGAAGGGTATAACAGAGGATGAGATATTGGACGGCATCACGGACTCAATGGACAGGAGTCTGAGCAAACTCCAGGAGATAGTGAAGGACAGGAAGCCTGGTGTGCAGCTGTTCTTGGGATCACAAAGAGTTGGATACAACTGAGAGACTGAATGGGATTCACTCCCCAGAACTCAGCCTGCCTCACTCCAGAGCTCAGACTCCACCTTCCGCTGCTCAGGAATCAAGCTGCAGTGATTAGAGTCCAGCAGGGGAGTTCCGTCCCGCGGCCACTAGTCTCGCCTTTGTGAGCGAGAGACCAGCAAGCAGAGACATCTCAGTAGCGCCTTTGAACACAGTAATTTGGCTAAAACATTTTAAAGTGACCTCTCAAACTGAAAATCTTCAAAGCAATACAAACCTCCATGAAAACTATAATGATTAAGTGGAATCTGCATTTAATGAAAGTTACCTGCAGCAACCCGCTCCAGTATTCTTGGTGAGAAATCCCACGGACAGAGATCCTGGTGGGCTATAGTCCATGGGGTCGCAAAGAGCTGGACATCACTGAAGCCTCACACGCATCTAATAACTACCTTTCCTTCCTTCTGAGACTGTCAGGAAGTCCCAGCACTGTGAAACGCCGACCGACATCTCTGTTGCCACTTTGCCAGTCTCCTCTCCTCTCCCACCCTCGCCCCAACTTTCTAGCAGAAATACCAAAACTAAATAAAGGTGATTTTCTTTCCGTATTTTTAAAGACAGGAATTTTGTATTTCCTCATTTTTCCTGAGTCTGGTGGTTTTTTTTTGTTTGTTTGTTTTTTTTTTGGTGAGGTGGGAGTAGGGAGGATGTTCCTCTAGTTTAGGAAAGCAGGATGGTGGACTTTGGCCACTGTGAAAAGAAAAAAAAAAAGAACAAAGAAACTAACTGGGTTCATTAGCTGGCTAGAAAGTTGGTTAATTAGTTGGTTAGTTAATTGGACCCAGTAACATTAAACAGAAATACCTTAGGAAAAAGGCAGCCAATGAGATGTTTCCAAGGGAATCAAAATTGCTTAGAAGGGCAGTGAGGTATCACGAACGGCGTCCTGACTGAACGGGGCAGCACCCAGTGAAGAGGCAGCTGGCTCTGACGCTGTACAGAGCCTCCTAGAGCCCCGGGAGGCACTGAGCCTGCCCTTCCTGGCTGCTCTTCCATCTCAGCACAGGGAAGGCGAGGGCCTCCCTGGTGGCTGAGACGGTGAAGAGTCCACCCGCAGTGCCGGAGACCCGGGTTCCATCCCCGGCTCAGAAAGACCCCCTGGAGAAGGGAAAGGCAATCCGCGCCAGTGTTCTTGCCTGGAGAAACCCACGGACAGAGGAGCCTGGTGGGCTGCAGTGGGCTACAGTCCACAGGGTCGAAACGGGTCAGACATGACTGAGCGGCTTTCGCTTTTCATAGCTGATGCGAACATAACGAACAGCCGGCAGGGTCGCCCATCCAGGGTCCAGCCTCCGGAGCAGGTGGTGGAGGCCGCCGCATTCACCCAGACTTTCTGGGGGCCCAAGTGGCTCCACGCCCACCCCCCTCTGCTTCTTTTTGAAAAAATGCACGCCTGCAGGAAAGCCGCCAGACCAGCACACTCGCGTAAACCACATACGCTGCCCACCTGAATCCCTGACCCTGCCACACTCGTTTCTCTCTGAGAATGTGTGTGCATATCTATAACATGCACATGAAACAAACATGTGCACCACAATTATTATTTGCTGAAAAATTTGGTCTTTAATTTTAAATACATTTGCATGTATCTCCTGAGAACAAGGATACCATTTGACCTAATCCCAATTCAGGTACTGAATTCAGGGACTTAATCTTGATATAATACTATTGTCTAATAGACAATCCATATTCAGATCTCACTAAATGTCTCGATAGCATACTTTGTGCCGTTTTTTTTAATCCAGGATCCAGTCCAGGGTCATGCTCTGCACTGAACTGGCTGCATCTTTAGCGTCTGAAACAGACTGGCGTCTTCTGAAGGACACGCGACGGCTGTGTTCAGTTGCTTTTGTTCAGTCGCTCAGTTGTATCCGACTCTGTGACCCCGCGGACTGCAGCATGCCCGGCTTCCCTGCCCATCACCACCTCCCAGAGCTGCTCAAGCTCACGTCCACTGACTGACCCTCAGCTTAAGTCTGTCTGACTGTTTCCTCCTGATTAGATTCCAGTTATCTGTATCCTGTATCGTGACCGTGTGTCATTCTCAGGGCACCTTTCTGAACTTTTTTTTTCTTTTGTTATTGAGATTTTCTTTTAAAAAACTTATTTTTTTTAATTGGAGGCTAATTACTCCACAGTATTGTAGTGGTTTTGCCATACCTTGACACGAGGTTTTCAGTTTTCCTTTTAATTGTAGAATAATTGCTCCACATGGTTGGGAGCTTCCGCTGCACCACAAAGTGCATCAGCCCTAAGGATTTACTCGTCCCCTCCCGCTGAAGCCTCCCTGCTCACCCCATCCCACCCCCAGGCCACCGCAGAGCGCCGACCTGAGCGCCCACCAGCTGCCTGTCTCACACGCGCCAGGGCCCGCTCGTCAGCGCCACTCAGCTCCTCCCACTCTCTCCTCCCCACTCTGCTCACACGCCTGTTCTCTGTGTCTGTATCTCTTTGCTGCCCTGCAAATAGGTCCATCGGTACCATTTTTCTAGATCTTATATATATGTGTGTGTGTGTGTGTGTGTGTGTGTGTGTGTGTGTGTGTGCATGTGTTTATATATGATATTTGTTGAAGTTTGATCACACTGGTGAGGCCATTTCTGGAAGGTGTAGCTTCAGATTACCCGTTTCCCCTCAGTAAAAGTAATCTGTGGGGAGATGGACTGACAGTGTACAGATACTCTGTTCCCTAGCAAACTCACGCACTGATTTTTTGCACAGACTCCTCTCAGTTTTGCTTGTAATTTTAGCCAAGTAGTTCATCTAAAGAATTTTGCAATTTAATAACATGCTCAACCCTGAACTGATATATCCTATCAGATTATTGCATGCTGTGAGTATTTCCATTCATTTTAAAACTATTCCCTTTTCGTGTTAACATATGAGGACTGAGAGAAAAGCCTACATTCACATTATACCTCTGAGCGATGAGAACACAGGGAGCTGCTGGTAACGATACATTTCCCCTTTCCTATTTCAGTCTACAGAGAGGAAGGAAAGTGACCTTGCCTGGACTCGGTCCATACGAAACTATGGTTGTTTTAGAAGGGCTGGCCAAAAGCAGGTGGTGGAAAACTCCTCAATTCAAAACCAAACCAAATCCCAGCCAATCTGGGAAGCAAAAAGCCTCCGTCAGTTTGCAAGCTACCACGGGGCATCCTGCTGACTTCTGAGCAAAATTAATTGCATGAACCTGGCAAGGCTCCAAACATCGGCCACCCCCACCTTCACTACCGCAATCTCTGCTGTCACTTCTTAATCAACGCTGCCTCCATGATCTGATAGATGGTACTTGGCTTGCATTTAGAGAGGGATTGGTGCAAACATCATTTTCACTCAGCAATTATTTTTTATAAGGATTTAAGTTGGAGCTCACGGTTGGGCAAGATACGGAATTTAGGCAGCAAAAGCCTCTTGGGGCACTCCGGGAACCACACCAAACTCATACCTACATTGGGTAGACATGTCTCAAGGTCATGAAGATACACCCTGCAAATACTGGCCCATAAAGTATAATCAGTAAGCTTTCTCTCTCTTTTTTTTCGCTTGTAGTGCAAAAATAAAAGAGACAAAGAACAGTTGGCCACAAAGGGGAGGTACTTTACCATTTATTGGGAAGTTTTCAATAGCTTATTTTCCTGCTTGCTATGGGAATACAGGGAAGCCTGGTGGGCTGCAGTCCGTGGGGTCATGAAGAGTTGGACGTGACTTAGTGACTAAAACAGTGGGAATATTTATAAGACGTCACCTATTTTTCCTCCAGATCTTGTCTTCATGCTCCAAGCCTTTCCTTACCTGTAATGCCAAATAGTTCAAACCAAGTAGGAAAATACTGTTAGGATAAAGAGCATCTTGGCCACTCTCACTGAATATCAAGCAATTAGCTAATGAGGCAGGAAACTGGGATTTGAAGGGGTTTGTTCTAATGATAGCTCAAGAAAAACTTGTCATACTTGCAGAATCTGGGTGAACTAGGGGTTTAAGAAAGGCATGAAGAAGGCCTCTGTTATTAAACAAATGAGGTAATTCAAGGCATTTTTAATTTTTCTGTTTTCACTGGAAAACTGGCATGACCATCTGATTCCCAGAGACGTCACACAGTCTAAACTTCAAGCATCAAATAAAATTGCCAATGGCCCAAGTCAATTCTCTTAAAAATTCTTCTTGGATGAACATTCGATGACCTCTCTTAAGAAGAACGAAATAAAAGCAAGTCTGACTGCAGGAGGGAGCCTTCGGCCACGCTCTGTTTATGTTAAAGGACAGAGTCAATTCAGGTGGAGTAACTGAGCACATAGGCACGTGGCGTTGGCATCATGGTGTTTGGAAGGTCCCAGGACACCGGAACCTTACTAGTCCGACCAGCCGTAGTCTCTTCTGTGGCTCAAAATTCTCCAGTGGCTCCTTCTCTTTACACTGTGAGTAAAATTCAAGCCTTTTTCAAGGTGGGTAAAACCCGCTGACCTGGCCTCTGATTTGTCAGTCTGATCCTGCGTCACCTGCTCTCCCCAAGTTCACAATCCTCCAGCCCCGTGGAGTCTCCTTCAGGCCCTTGAACCCGCCAATACATCTGTCTTGGGGAATCATGCCTTTGCAGTTTCCACTGTCTGGACAGCAAGACGCTGGCAGGCCCGTTCTTCCAGCCTCAACTCACGATCTCCCCTGAGAGAAATCGTCCATGCTCATTGCACCCCACGCATCTGTGAACCTCTGTGTACCCGCCTCAGGATCTGTAGGATGTGCTCATTGGTTTCTTTACCTGTTTACTTTCTCACCCCCTCCCAGCGGATCTTTTCGGTCCTTTCAGAAGGGCATCTTCAGCACTCAACAGACTAGAGCTCAGTAACCATGGGCTGAACTAACAGAAGACTGGATGAAAGCCTGCAGCGCGTGAAGGACGTGCAGTCTGCACAAAACTGGGTGCTGCTTCACATCAGCGCTTCTGCCTTGCATTTTGAGAATCTGGGATCAAGTTTCATGTTCTCTAAGAGACCAACTGCAGCCATGAAATTAGGAGACAATTGCTTCTTGGCAGGAAAGCTATGACAAAACTAGACAGCGTATTAAAAAGCATCACCTTGTCAACAGAGGTCTGTGTAGTCAAGGCTATTGTCTTTCCAGTAGTAATGTGGGGATGTGAGAGCTGGACCATAAGGAAGGCAGAGTGCCAAAGAATTGATGCTTTTGAACTGCGGGGTTGGAGAAGAGTCTTGAGAGTCATCTGGACAGCAAGGAGACCAAACCAGTCAGTCTTAAAGGAAATCAACCCTGAACACTCGTTGGCAGGAGTGACGCTGAAACGGAAGCTCCAGCACTTTGGCCTCCTGATGCGAAGAGCCAGCTCACTGGGGAAGACCCTGATGATGGGACAGACTGAAGGCAGAATGAGAAGAGGGTGTCGGAGGATGAGGTGGTTGGATGGCATCACCGACTCAATGCACGTGAACTTGGGCAGACTCCAGGAGATGGTGAAGGACAGGGAGGCGTGGCGCGCTGCAGTCCACGGGGTCAGAGTCAGAAACAGCATGGAGACGGGAACAGAAAAGGAGACCAGCAGCGCTCCGAGGCAGGGTCCTGCCTTCGGCATCCCTCTTTTCCCCGTCACATCCATTGCTCACGGAAACTCACTAAGTGTGTGCAGGAAGGAAGGGATGGGGAAAGGGAGAGAGGGAAGGAGAGAGGCAGGCAGAGAGGGAGGAGGGAGGATCTGTCACCTGGCGGGCCCTGGCTTTTCCCGGAGCCGCACGCTGAAGCGGGCAACGGCGAGCTCGCTGCTGGGCGTGCGCAGCGAGGGTCCTGCGCTCAGTGTTAGTTCAGAGCAGAGGGTGCTGTCACGTCTGAGGGAGAGTGGAAGGTGGCTCTGGAGAACTCTCTCCCAGGCAGCTCCTAAACCACGGGAAGCCAGCACTGAGCAAGTGAGAGACGTGCTTTCCCAAGAGCCCCAGGGAAAGCTCTTTTAAATCAGAGAACCAGATGGCCTGCCTTATTAAAGGGTACCTCTCAAAGACAAATCTTTTTCTTTTTTTTCCCTTAATACTCACCTTGGTGAAAGGTGAACTTCTACCTTGGAATCAATCTCTCCAAGGTCCCCATTTCAGCCTCTGTTCAGAAGGAGGGCATTCGACCTCTGCTGTCTGCTTGGTGTTTATGACGAAGGCAGCTGAACACACCCCCAGCGGCCCAGGGGCACCATTTTTGCCCATAAGAGGAAAGCTGCATCGCAGAGACCAGGGTACAAATCCCATCTCCATCAGAAGCTTGGCTGCAGGAGAAAGGCCTAAACTGCTGCATTTACACTTCAGACATCTGCTGTGCTCCCGTGACGCCAGGTTCCTACTAGGACGGCTTCTGCAGAAAGCCCTGGAATGGTCCCCGTCGCCCGTTCTGTGAAGACAGCGTGATGGAGTGAAGAGAGAGAATGGCTCTGAATTTGGCCACAAAGTACCTATCGGATCTTGAACAAGTCACCATCTCCTTGTGTCTGCTTTGTCCCCTGGGCCAGATGACTTTATGTGCCCTGGGAAGAAAACAAGGTTAAAATCATGACTGAAATACAGTGAAAGGTCGCGGCTGCTGAGAGGGACCTGGGACCGTTTCAGTGACTCGTCTTTTGTCTGGTGTGTTCTGTTTGGCTCTCACACCGCAGTCCTTAGACTGGGAGTGTCAGCATCATTTGGGGAACTCACTGGAATGAAAATTCTCAGGCCCCATCACAGACCTACTGAATCAGAGTCTTTGGGGGTGTGACCCAGATTTCTGGATGTTAACAAGCCCTGTGGGTGATTCTGAGGCCCGATTTGAGAACTGCCGGTTTAAACGAATCCTTTGCAGGGCCCTGCCACGAGCTTCTGGCCTCTCCAGCACTCGGCACTCGGCCACACTCAGTTCTGTCTACGGGCTCCAGGGTTGCTAAGTCCAGGCATCTGTAAGGACGGGGCACATGACTCTGCTAAGCCAATCAGCGCTTCCCATTTTCTGGTCTAAAGTCATTGGTGCAGGGTGGTCATGCGACCTCAACAGATCCAAGCAAAGGGCCTCTGCTGGGACAGTGATACTCAAGTAAAGAGGTGCTGTGGGTGACCACTGTTTGCAGGCCATAGAGAAAGTCAGGCTTAGGATAACCCTGACGCCATGGAAGGGAGATGGGGCAGAAAGGAACCGAGGCTCTGGAGACACTGCACGGCCACTGTGTGTTTTGTGTGAGTCCTTCCACATCTTTGCTTTTCCGTGCCAAAAGCCAATTTTTGTTGCTTAGTCACTCAGTCGTATCCAACTGTTTTGCCTCCCAATGGACTGTAACCCACCAGGCTTCTCTGTCCATGGGATTCGCCAGGCAAGAAGATTGGAGTGGGTTGCCATTTCCTTCTCCAGGGATCATCCTGACCCAGCCATAGAACCTGCACCTCCTGCATCTGCAGGCAGATTCTTTACCACTGAGCCACCGGGGAAGCCCGAAAGCCAACAGATTGCATTTATTTTTGTTTATTTGTCTTCGCTGGGTCTTAGTTGCAGCATGCGTGATCGCTGAGTTGTGGTATGTGGGACTGCTTCCCCAGCCACGGATCAAACCCAGCCCCGTGCGTCGGGAGTGCAGTCTTAGGCGCTGGGCCACCAGGGAAATCCCGAATTGCATCCGTTTTTAAAGCTTGTTTGAACCAGGTGTTCTATGACCTAGAAGTCATTGGTCTTAGCTCTAGCACCTAGAACTAAGTGCTCAGACTCTGAAATCTGCACTGAGTATGAAAAATGAGAACTCCTTTCACCCTGGTCTAGAAAGAGAAGATGAACAAATCACTAAGAGAGTAAAGCATTCCCTAGAAGAGTTATATGAACTCGAAGCTGCTTCCTGGCTAAGACTGAGGAGAATGCAGATGCGGTGGGGAAGTAAAGAGATGAGGGGGCAAAAAGAAAATTTGAGAAGGGAAGAGAAGAAAATTTTAGTTGCTAAGTCCAGGCATCTGTAAGGACGGGGCACATGACTCTGCTAAGCCAATCAGCGCTTCCCATTTTCTGGTCTAAAGTCATTGGTGCAGGGTGGTCATGCGACCTCAACAGATCCAAGCAAAGGGCCTCTGCTGGGACAGTGATACTCAAGTAAAGAGGTGCTGTGGGTGACCACTGTTTGCAGGCCATAGAGAAAGTCAGGCTTAGGATAACCCTGACGCCATGGAAGGGAGATGGGGCAGAAAGGAACCGAGGCTCTGGAGACACTGCACGGCCACTGTGTGTTTTGTGTGAGTCCTTCCACATCTTTGCTTTTCCGTGCCAAAAGCCAATTTTTGTTGCTTAGTCACTCAGTCGTATCCAACTGTTTTGCCTCCCAATGGACTGTAACCCACCAGGCTTCTCTGTCCATGGGATTCGCCAGGCAAGAAGATTGGAGTGGGTTGCCATTTCCTTCTCCAGGGATCATCCTGACCCAGCCATAGAACCTGCACCTCCTGCATCTGCAGGCAGATTCTTTACCACTGAGCCACCGGGGAAGCCCGAAAGCCAACAGATTGCATTTATTTTTGTTTATTTGTCTTCGCTGGGTCTTAGTTGCAGCATGCGTGATCGCTGAGTTGTGGTATGTGGGACTGCTTCCCCAGCCACGGATCAAACCCAGCCCCGTGCGTCGGGAGTGCAGTCTTAGGCGCTGGGCCACCAGGGAAATCCCGAATTGCATCCGTTTTTAAAGCTTGTTTGAACCAGGTGTTCTATGACCTAGAAGTCATTGGTCTTAGCTCTAGCACCTAGAACTAAGTGCTCAGACTCTGAAATCTGCACTGAGTATGAAAAATGAGAACTCCTTTCACCCTGGTCTAGAAAGAGAAGATGAACAAATCACTAAGAGAGTAAAGCATTCCCTAGAAGAGTTATATGAACTCGAAGCTGCTTCCTGGCTAAGACTGAGGAGAATGAGATGCGGTGGGGAAGTAAAGAGATGAGGGGGCAAAAAGAAAATTTGAGAAGGGAAGAGAAGAAAATTTTTAGGCAAAAGTCAGATACTTGTAGGGAATATGGACATTAAAAAAAGGCCTCTAGTGGAGATGGTCTTATATATTTGCAATAACTAGGACAGCATTATTCTAAGCTCTTTCCATCCTTTAACTCAATTTAACCCTCTCCACCACCATTAGAGGCACCCAGTATCAGGGTAGGAGGCAGCCCGGCTCCAGACTCCACGTCCAGACTCCCTCTCCTCCAAATCAGGCCAGACGCGAGCACCTGGGCTGCGGTCACCAGCTACGCTCGCTGACTGTTCACTGTCTGCCCCGTCACACAGTCTGACTTAGTGCTGCTTTGAGAAGAATGAAGAAAGAGTTTAGAGGAAAGAGATGGGGTCTGCCTGGGATGCAGTCATGCATAAGGATGGTCACAGGAAACAAGGGGGTGGCTGGGAGCCGGCAAAGGCCGAGAGGGAGATGACAGCACAGGCTGGCCCGAGAGCGGCTGCGCCGCCGTTGCTATGAGCCGCTCAGGCGTGCCTGCCTCTTTGCGACCCCACGCTCCGCGGCCAGGCTCCTCTGCCCATGGGGTTTCCCAGGCATGAATACTGGGGTGGGCTGCCATTCTCTTCTCCAGGGGCTCTTCCCGACCAAGGGATCGAACCTGCATCCCCTGCATTGGCAGGCTAATCCTCCACCACTGAGCCACCTGGGAGGCCCCATTTGACATTAAGGGTCTCTAAACTCTGGATAGACCTTATTTCAGAAGCCAGATCTGCCTGGTCAGTAATGTTTTATTCATCCTGCAAAATGCTAATGAAAAATTTATGATTTATTCGTAGCATTTACAAATTGAGAGAGAACATACAAAATTCAGGTTTCCAGCTTCCCTGGAAAAGCTCAGATCAAGAAACACTGAGCTCACGTTCCTACAGCAAATACAGCTGTGAGAGTTGAGTCAGGGCTGCCCACTGCAGACAGGACACATGACTCACTGCCAGCTCCTCACAGCTGAACTCATGTTACCTGTCTGTCCCCTGCGGCCACCCAGATTTCATCCTCTGCCTTAGTCAGAGCGTTCTCTCAGGCCATTGTTTTGCCACGGTACCCTGACTCATCCTGCAATCATTTCCTCCACCATGCCTTCAGTCACAGTTTATCCTTTAAGAGTGAAATTATGCTTTTTCTTTACCTCTTTCTGTCCCACTTCTCTGAACTCACTTGATCTTTCAGGAGCTAGCTTGCAACCATCATATTCAGAAAAGCTTCCAGAAAGTGAATTTTATAAGTTCCTATCATTTGCAAATCTAGCTCCTTCAACATTTTGAGCATCTAGCAACTATTCAAATAAATTCTGATTTTGGTTACATTGGAGAAGGAAATGGAAACCCACTCCAGTATTCTTGCCTGGAGAATCCCAGGGACAGGGGAGCCTGGTGGGCTGCTGTCTATGGGGTCACACAGAGTTGGACACGACTGAAGCGACTTAGCAGCAGCAGCAGCAGCCCTCTGATGAGGTTTCTGTTTTTGCACCAAAGAACCATCACTGATGGTTACTGGCAGTGCTTTAAAAGGGCAGGAAACAAGAAAAGCATTAGCACAACCTAAAATAGAATATATATATATATAAATGAACCTGGGTCTTGCACACTGCAGGCAGATTCTTTACCATTTGAGCTGACAGAGAAGCCTATTGTATGAACATATATGCATTATGATCCCCATTAATACAGCTGATTACATATCAATATATGTGCACTAGACAAAGATATGTATGAAAAAGTATACTTAAATTTTAAAAAGCAGTCATAGTTGGGATGTGATATTACAGATGATAGGTCTTAAGACATTTCCGTTATTTTCATTTTATGTAATTTTCTATGTATATTAATTTTCATATGCTGTTGTATCTGCTAGATGAATCACAAGCTGGAATCAAGACTGCCAGGAGGGTGGGAGGTTCCAGAGGGAGGGGACATATGGACACCTATAGTTGATACGTGTTGATGTATGGCAGAAACCAACGCAATATTGTAAAGCAATTATCCTTCAATTTAAAATAAGTGACTTTCAGAAAACTAAGATTCTGGCATCTGGTCCCATCACTTCTTGGCAAATGGTAGGAAAAAAGTGGAAGCAATGACAGATTTTATTTTCTTGGGCTCCAAAGTCACTGTGGACAGAGACTGCAGGCATGGAATTAAAAGGCACTTGCCTCTTGGAAGGAAAGCTGTGACAAACCTAAGCAGCATATTAAAAAGCAGAGATCGCACTTTGCCAATAAAGGTTCATATAGTCAAAGCTACGGTCTTTCCAGGTGTCATGTACAGATGTGAGAGCTGGGAAGTAAAGAAGGCAGGGCACCAAAGAACTGATGCCTTCAAACTGTGCTGGAAAAGACCCTTGAGAGTCTCTTGAAAGTAAGGAGATTAAACCAGTCAATCTTAAAGGACATCAGTCCTGAATATACTTTAGAAGCTGAAGCTCCAGTGCTTTGGTCACCTGATGCAAACAGTCGACTCGTTGGAAAAGACCCTGATGCTGGGAGAGACAGAAGGCAGAAGGAGAAGAGGGCGGCAGAGGATGAGATGGCATCTCAGAGGTTGGATGGCATCACCGATTCAATGGACGTGAACTTGGGTGAACTCCAGGAGACGGTGAGGGACAGGGAGCCCTGGCATGCTCCAGTCCATGGGGTTGCAAACAGTTGGACAAGACTTGGCAACTGAACAACAACAAGTGTATTTTTAAAATATATCTGAAATTTCCAAGGCTATTACTGTGATATCATGCTTCTTTATGTTTAACCCTCCAACACTTATTACTTTGCTAGCAACTGAACCTCTATTGAACCAGAAATTCATTCTACTTGCCTGAAATCAAAGCGAACGGCACTGACGGTGCTGAAGAGCCCTGCACTTTCTCTCACTTCTGCTTAGACGCCATCTCACCGCAGGACCAAAACACTTCAGTTTTGAGGTCACATAGCTGCATTAATTAGTAAAGTATTTTTACTAATTACTAAGGGTCTGCTGCTAGAGCCCTTAATAACTTGGAATATTTGATATGCCCTAATCAGTTAAGTGAAATTGGAAAAAGCCACGATAACAAAAGCAAATGGAAAAGGACCACATTGGGAGACAGATATATAATTAACAAGCCCCTTTATCTAAACCTTCATTAAAGACAAACAATCAAACATTGAGATCTAAAAGGCATAGCTTTTAATTAAAGTGCAGCTTCCTTTCAAGAACTGCCTCGCCTTGGGCAAATGCTGTCAACACACATTCCAAACCATCACTCGCCCAGTGTGGCTCCTGGGTGTGTCAGCACATTTTCAGATCGTTCACAATAATAAATTAACTTATGAGCGCAACAACAACAGGTTAAACTGGGAACCACTGTACGGTACTTCATCGCTTGCTGAAAAATCCATCTCTTTAGAGAATTAAAGGATATTTAAATATTACTTCCCTGAATGCTAAGGACAAATACTGTCTAATGCTTTTAATTATTTGCTTTTAGGAATTGCAGAGGAAATGACCCACACTTCTGTTTTGAAACGTATTTTATAAACCTGAAAATCAGATTCAGAGGGAAAAAAGAAACCTATAGATTACCCCTGCTGTCTCAGCAGCAGGCCGGGCTACAGGGGGAGAAGACAAGAGGGTCCCTGCCGGCACAAACACGCCAAGTCTGCCCCAGCCTGCCTCTGCTCTGCACGGCTGGCGGGACGCTGGGGCTCCCAGCTGGCTGTGCTCCTGCTGTTGGCGTTTCCCCAGCAGCTCTGCCAGGGTCAGGGACCAGTCTGCTTGCATGCAGCAGGCCCTCTGCCAGTATCTGTCAGGTCCTCCCCAAACTGCGCAGCACTGCCATCCAACTCCTCAACCACGGAGCACAGCAGAGCCACCCTGCAACCTCCTGGGAGGCAGGACGCACGGCTCGTGAGACGAAGCTGAGTTAGACAGACTGGGCTCAGATGCCGACAGTGTTCCTTGTCAGTTGAGTGTGGCCTTGGTGAGAGTCACCTATCTCCTCTGCTCTCATTGCCTCCTCACTATAAAAGGGGCTCACGATCCTGACTTTACAGGATATTCTAAGGATCTATCAAAGCAAGCTGATGCATGTATAAAATGCTTTGCACAGCACTTGGCATGCAGTAAACACCCAGCAAGCGGCAGCTCTCCGCATCTCTCATTTGCGTATTCAAGCCCCGTTTCCCGCCAGGCAGCATTTGCCTGGATATGTGTGCTTGTGGTGCGCAGTTGCTTAGTCATGTCCGCCTCTTGGTGACACCATGGACTGCAGCCCACCAGGCTCCTCTGTCCATAGAATTTTCTAGACAAGAGCGCTGGAAAGGGTTGCCATTTCCTCCTCTAGGGGATCTTCCCAACCCAGGCATCGAACCTGAGTCTCCCATGCCTTCTGCACTGAGCCACCTGTGAAGCCCCCACCGATATGGCATAAGGGTCACCAAAGGTGCCCATCTCAAAAATCCTCTAATTTCTCTGACTAACCCAGATCCCCATCACTCAAATCCCCTGAAATTTTCCTAACAACAAGAGTCTCCCACGTAAATGCAAAAATACTAACGAAAAAGAATGGCACATTAAGCCATTTTCACTCATTATGAGCAATTAGGTTGATCAAATTAGCTTTCCCAGTCAACATGCAGATTCCTGTTCAATTCAACAAGCATATGCTGGATACTTTCCACTGTGAGAGACAGTCCAGCAGCTGGCTGAGTAAAGGCTGACCTCCGACTTCAAGGGGCTCATAAGTTAATGGCAACAACAGATGTGCGTGGCCAACGTAAGGAGCACCCTTGCCTGGGGCTCCTGTTGGACCTTGACAGATCGACGGGCACTGAGTGGGGCCCGAAGAGGGGGAGAGGGAGGGGAAACGGCAGCGCGACCAGTCTCTCCCCGCGACGCAGCCCCACGCGAAGGGTGCTGCCCAGCAGCTGGTTTGTAGCAGCGAGCTGGCACTGAAAACGGAGTGCAAGGCTCCATCCCTAGAAGCTGGGGTCAAATTCTGATCAGCCTTCCATCTTCATATAAGCTACTTTCTGAGTCTCAACTGCCTCAAATTATTATAGATCAGTGATATGGATAATGAATTGGAAAGTGTTTTTTTAACATTTTACTATCACTGAAATGGGGATACATCATACAATTGACCATTTATAAAATTGCATCGCTCCAAGGCGATGGTGCCCACTCCAGTGCTCTTGCCTGGAAAATCCCATGGGCGGAGGAGCCTGGTGGGCTGCAGTCCATGGGGTCGCTAAGAGTCAGACACGACTGAGCGGCGTCACTTTCACTTTTCACTTTCATGCATTGGAGAAGGCAGTGGCAACCCACTCCAGTGTTCTTGCCTGGAGAATCCCAGGGACAGCGGAGCCTGGTGGGCTGCCGTCTTTGGGATTGCACAGAGTCGGTCATGACTGAAGCGACTTAGCAGCAGCAGCAGCATAGTCTAACTGGCCATTTTTGTTTTGTTTTTTTTTTCCCTAGTGGGTGTGGTAGGCAGAATTCTTAAAAAGACCCCATGCTTCGACCCTCGCCCTTGTGTAATTCCCTCCTGTGGGGTGTGGCTGGAACCTGTGTGTACGATGACATGTTGCTATAGTGGCTGAGCTACACTCCACAGCAAAAGGGGAGTTTCTAGGGGGACTTACCCACACACAGCAGCCCTGAGAGTTTTCTCAGCTAATGAGAAGAAGGAAAGCCAGAAAGATTCAAGGCGAATCAGAGAATCTCAGACTAAAGATGGAACGAAGAAATAGAGATTTGTTATTTCTGCTGGAAGATGGCCAGGCCCATTGTCCTAGCTCAGCAATCTCTCAGGGTCCAGGTTCCTTCTGAGGCTTTGCTCCAGCATCCACCTCGCTGCTCGGTCACCTCTCATCCTTGAATCACGGGAAAGGCCACAGACAGCAGAGACATCCTGATGGGCTCGCCTCTTTCGTTGGGAAGAGAAACTCTCCGCAGGGGTTTTCGTTGACATCGCTTTATTGATTATTCTCTCCCTGGTTTACCCCAAGCTTTAGGGGAATCTGGAAGGTAAGCTTCTTCCAGACACATCGTAACCCTAAACAAACTCATCCTCGTTAGTGATGCGTGTGGACATTGCTAGAGAGCATGGATTTGGACAGGAAGCGAGCCTCGGCGCAGTCAGCCCCTACTGCACCCTGGGCGAGGGCAACCGGAAGCCGACCACTCTCACCTGTTTTTATGCGAGCCGTGGAGCGTGGGCTTAGTTGCTCGCAGCGTGTGGAATCCTCCTGCACCAGGGGCGAACCCACGAGTCCCGCATGGGCAGGCCGATTCTTCACGGCTGAGCAACCAAGGAGGCCCTGCTCTGGTCTCATAACCTACATGGATGTATTTCTTAAAATGGCTGATCGTGAACGTTTATTCTAGAATCACTGTGACTAAACTTTCCTGGATTTGAATACTTAGGAGCTTTTGGAATCTTTCACCTGTACTTACTCTACTGTGAACTTACCTTTTTTGCTTTTTGGTGATAAAAATAATAGCTTTATCTTCCCTTGACTGCTTCCTTTCTGTCTATACCCAAACAGAGTTCTCAGAAATAATCAAACACAAATAGCTCTTCAAACTTTCCAGTGCCTCCCCTGAAAGCCCGCAGGCAGCTCTTCCAAGAAAAAAAGGGACACGAGCGCTCCCACCTGGAAGAGAGGGGCACCATCGTCCTGCAGACTTCCGGCATTTCTTCCCAGCATCTAGAGGCTATTCAAGTGACACAAATGAATTTCTGAACAAGAGAACAGTTTATTGACTTTTAAAAATAAACAAAGAATGTATTCAATCTGTCTGTAAGAGTTACCTTCAGCAATATATTTTTTTTCCTCAGAAAGGCAGAATATATATATATATATATCTATAAAACAACAAACTTTCCAAATGATGTGGCTTTTACTTAATTTTGTAAATCAAAGGAAATTGCTGAGCATTTTCAAATGGAGGCTGGGTTTCTTTTTCTCTCACTTATTTTTGGCAACTGTTGGAATATTGGCAACAGCATTAGTGAATTGGGGTTTGGGTTTGTGCTTATTCAGTGCCAGGGGTGCAGGTGGAAAAAGGGGTCAGGTAGCCAATCGTGGTGCTGGAGAAGACTCTTGAGAATCCCTTGGACTGAAGGGAGATCAAACCAGTAAATCCTCAAGGAAATCAATCCTGAATATTCACTGGAAGGACCATTGCTGAAGCTGAAGCTCCAATACTTTGGCCACCTGATGCCAAGAGCCGACTCATTGGAAAAGACCCTGATGCTGGGAAAGACTGAGGGCAAAAGGAGAAGGGGACGACAGAGGATGGGATGATCAGATATCATCACAGCTCAACGGACACGAATCTGAGCAAACTCCAGGAGACAGTGGGGGACAGAGGAGCCTGGTGTGCTGCTGTCTACGGCATCACAAAGAGTTGGACATGACTTATACGAACTGAACAGTGAAGACTCGATGACTTGAGAGCTGGGTTTGCAGCTGAGGCATCGTGGACAGAGGTCAAGGTGGGAGCCTCCAAGTGTATAGTAAAAGGGGGGACGGATACACCATATAAATCCCTGCTGGTTTAATGAGAAGTCAGCGTGTGTGCATGTGTACACACAGATTACGTGTTTCATGAGAGATGCAAGTATTGGATAATTTGGATCCAAGTAAACTGCCTATTAGTAGTCTGAGAAGACAGGAAGAATGCTATCCATGTACCAGAAACTGTAAGGAGGTTCTATCAGGGGCTTGCCCGGTGGTCCAGTGGTTAAGAATCCACCTTGCACTGCCGGGGACATCAGTTTGATCCCTGGTCCAGGAAGATCCCATATGCCTGGGTGCAATCAAGCCCATGGGCAGCAACTGCTGAAGCCCCCCTGTTCTGGAGCCCGTTCTCTGCAGCAAGAGACGCCACCGAAACAAGAGGCCCGAGCATCGCCGCTGGAGAGCAGCCCTCGCTCACTGCAACCAGGGACGTCTGCACACACCCATCAAAACCCAGCACAGCCGAAAAATGAATGAACTAGTTATTTGTTTAATGGAATTTCTTCCACAGATTTCACAGCTGGAATCAAGTTGAAAAAGGGAGAAAGTGACCCGTGAATTCCCAAAACTATGTGGGAGCTGAGTGCACTGTAAGAGGTGGTTCCCCACGACTCCTCCGTAGTGCACTCTATCCCGAGGAGCGACAGCCCCCCATGAGGCTGCAGGTCACAGTCAGCGTAAGAGCCGCCAGATAAAATAGTATGAGTACGTCTCAGCCAGTATTCTGAACATTTGTTGTTGTTTACTTGCTAAGTCATTTCTGACTCTTTGTGACTCCATAGACTGTAGCCCTCCAGGCTCCTCTGTCCATGGGATTTTCCAGGCAAGAGTACTGGAGTGCGTTGCCATTCTCTCCAGGGAAACTTACCAACCCAGGGATCGAACCCACGTCTCCTGCATTGGCAGGCAGGTTCTTCACCACTGAGCCATCTGGGAAGCCCATGTTCAGGATATACTTATACTATTATACTCTACTCAGAATAATTAATTAACAAAATAATGATTCATAATTAATAAAAATGATTCACTGTTTATCTGAAATTCAAATTTAACTGGATATCCTATTTTTTTTATTTTACTTTATTATATTTGTGAAATCAAACAACCCTAAACCAGCATGATATGTTAAGTGGACAGTGGAAAGTCCCAAGCAGCCATAAACCAAGAGTCACAGGATACAAACATTCAGGTCTATGAAAAACTTGGGCTTCCCTGGTGGCTCAGACAGTAAAGAATCCACCTGCAGTGAGGAAGACCTGGGTTCAGTGCTTGGGTTCAGAAGATCCCCTGGAGGAGGGCATGGCAACACACTCCAGTATTCTTGCCTGGAGAATCCCATGGACAGAGGAGCCTGGAGGGAGGGCTATGGTCCGTGGGATCCCAAAGAATCAGACACAATGGCCATTCAAGGGCTGTTGAGAACCATGGGGGATTCTCAGGAAGGTTGCTGGAATCAGGTTTAGAAGAGAGGCAGAACGAGACACTATGACCTGAATACTGGGGTTCTCCATATACATGTATTGGAATCTAATTCCCAGAGTGATGGTATTTGGTGGGGGGCCCTTGGAGAGCTGATTAGCTCATGAGAGCAGAGTGCTCATGAATGGGATTAGTCCCTCATTTTAAAAAAAGACCACAGAGAGTCCCCTTCACTAAGACACAGCAAGGAGACAGTCATTCATGAACCAAGACATGAACTCTCACCAGACATCAAAGCTGCCAGCTCCGTGGCCTGGGACTACCCAGCCTCCCGAACTGTGAGAGATAAACGTGTGTTGTGGAAGCCACCTTGGCCATAAGATTCTGCTGTGGAGACCAAGCTCAGACAAAGTGGGAGAGGCAAAAACGGGAGCCAAAGCAAAGCCACACCACACAGCGGTCAGTCCTGGGACACAGAACGACAACGGTGGTGAGGGGTGGCAGAGTATGCCACCCCAGAACGCACCACTTTGGCACAAGGATTTTTTGAGCTAGAAAACAGTTTAAATACACAGCAGGCACAAGAAGGGCGCGCCTTCCCCCGCCCCTCCTGGGAGCAGGGACGAGGCTCACCTACGGGAGAAGCCCTCCTGCACCCGGGGGAAAGCGGCATCTCAGCACCCGGCAGGGAATCCAGGCCGAGGAAACCAGCTCAGACAGACCTGGGCGAACCACCCCTGGTCTTCCTTGTCACTTTCCCCCCATTAACTGCTCTGGCCCAAGCCCTTTTTGTCATACTCTCAATACTGCAATACTTTCTCTGATAAATTCTGTATATGAGTATCCAGTGCTAACTGGTCTTTTGTGTCCCCATTTCCGTAGGAGGGCTCCTGTGTCATGTAAAACTCCTATTAAGTAAGTTTGCATGCTTTTCTCCTGTTAATCTGTCTTATGTGGCCTTAATTCTTAGGCCCAGGAGAAACCCTTCCAGCAGCGGCCCCAGCATTGAGCCCCACCTGGTCTCCCACTGCTGCAGAGCAGACCCTGTGTTCTAGAAAAGCCACAGGTTCCAACAGGTGATGCCGCTAGCGCTGCTGACACATGCCGCCCCAAGGATTCTCTGGAATTTCCGATCCTTCCCGTGCTGGCTGGCAATTCAAAGCAGGAAGTTTCATTCAATCAGAGCAGCCCGCAGCACAGCTCCACAATCCAGCAGCGCAAGCGAGGGGAAAGCCAAAATCTGGCAGCTGAAATCTTCAGAAACGTGAGGAGGGTTCACCATAAGACCCAGCAGCCCCACTCCTAGGCTTATACCCAGAAAAAACCACAATTCAGAACGATACATGCACCCCATTGTTCACAGCGGCACTATTTATGATAACCAGGACACGGAAGCAACGTTAAGTGTCCATCACCAGAAGGATGGATGAAGAATACTGGCACATATACACAACGGCCTGTTATTCAGCCGTGAAAGCACAAAACTGGGCCATTTGCAGAGATGTGGATGGACCTAGAGAAGGTCATATAGAGTGAAGTGAGTCAGAAAAAGATAAGCAAATATCATGTATTAACACATGTATGTGAAATCTAGAAAAAAGGTCCAGATGATCTTACCCACAAAGCAGAAATAGAGACACAAACGGAGAGGGTGCATAATGGACACCAAGCTCTCCGCCTTGGTGGGGGTGAGGCTGGGAGGAACCGGGAGACTGGGACTGACACAGACACCGCTGATGCTGTGTGTGAACTAGATGACTAGTAAGTACCTACTGTGTAACACTGGGGTCCCTACTGCGCACACTGCGGTGTTGTGAGTGCGAGGGAGTCCAGAGGGGAGGCACGCATGTATACATAAGGCTGACGCGTTTTTGCTGTATAGTAGAAACTAACACCATTGTAAAGCAACTATACTCCCCCCAAAAATAATTTTGAAAACAATTTTAAATGTGAAGAGGGTTCAGACAGTGGACAGTTCCTTTCTTCAAGGCAATTTCCATCCAGAAATAAAAGTACATTAAAACACAAGCCCCTGTGTCTGTGTCATCACCCATTTGGAGGAATAAAGGTCTTCTTTAAATTTCCTGCATCTTCTAAATTGTCTGCAAGAAGCAAGTATTTTAAATATAGTTTTTGAAAAGAGGTGATTTTAAAAAGACTCCCAATGTCTCTCACACACCTAATAATAATTATTTCCACCCATTAAACGTTTCACATCCTTTGGGTGGTAATGAAACATTGTTTACAGTTTTATTTTTCATCAGGATATTAAAATATTTTTTCTGCTCATAAATTCATTCAAATGTGTCAAGGAAAACTCCCTTAAGAAGAAGCCAGGCAGAGCAGAGCCAAACAGATTAGAAAATATTACCGGCTGCTTTTCGACAAGCTTCCTAGGAGGAAATGAATGATGCTGCTTCTTACAGTAATGGCACTTGGTGCGGTAGGGGTGAGGCTGGCAGGCAGAGGTGCCATCCATTACTGCCTCTCCAGCGTCTGCACCCTAGGAGAACGGGGGCCATCAGGATAAAATGTGGCGTGCAGCCCATGTAAATCAAGCGGGGTGAGTGAGAACCCAGGAGACACTCACATTTGTTTGCAGGTGGTGCGCTCCCCACGTCAGCCTAGAACTCTCATTACCGTCTTGTTTATCCAGCCACGGCTATTTTATTCAATGTGTATGGCCATATCTCTGTATGCCTTTAAAGAAGGAGGAAGCATTAGATAAAACACAAACAAGTCCTATTTGCATTTCATTGAGACGGATACCTATTAGCAAGCAAAGCAAAAACCAGGTCCTTGGGCAAGAACCACGCTTCTGTGAAGACCTGGACTGGGGAATCTGAGCATGTGGAACCTCAGATGGGGAAGCGGGGGTGTGCGGAGAGCCGCAGTGAGGCAGACTGCCCTCCTCTGGAGTGGTTGCCGGTCGTCCTGTCCAGCCTCCTTGCAGCGTTCCACCCTTGCACGTTCTTGTTCATTTGCAGACACTCGGAAGTAGCCCTAACCTTATTCTATTCATTACTAGTTACCAGCCACGAATAATTCCATTTTTCAGCTCACCTGCCCTTGCTGGGGACGTGCGGCAGCATTCGTATTTCTGTTGACTGGCCGCGTCTTGACAGCTGGCACAAACAAGGAATCCTATGCGGCCAGCACGGGGCAGGCACTGCCAGGGCCCAGAGTTTAATCTTCCCGACGTTCACGAGCCCAGATGCTGTCATCACACACTCTCCGACAGGAAAGCACACACACCCCGTCTGGAGCACAGACTCCATCACCCACAGGGCGCTTCACACCACTGCTCTGTGCCTCACCGGCCAAGCTTGAGCGAGTCCTTGCCCTTCCTGAGTTTGAGACACACATCTGCAAATGGGGATCGTGAGGTGCCCTTATCTCCAAACACTGTCACTACGCTTATTTGAGATAACAGTTTCTAGGTGCTTAGTGTAAATATACGTACACATAGAGATCACATATAAGCAATACATACACAGGCACAGGATTGTGTGTGTACTTAGTCGCTCAGTTGTATCCAGCTTGTTGCAACCCCATGGACTGTAGCCGCCAGGCTCCTCCATCCATGGGATTTTCCAGGCAAGATACAAGAATGGGCTGCATTTCCTCCTCCAGGGGATTTTCCCAACCCAAGGATGGAACCCACGTCTCTTGCTCCTCTTGCATTGACAGGCAGATTCCTTACCACTGCCCCCCGGCGAAGCCCAGGGATCTGCGTACATAAGATGAGGTTTTATACTTTACAGAGAAGATTCATCGTGAGTATAGTGGACTGATTCTTCTTCAGGAATCAGGTTCTAAGTGTTTTCTAGGTATAATTACTTTTGAAAAATCTTTTTTTTTTTTTTTAATAAAGGATGGAATTTTAACAAAGCTTAAGAGTCTGAACCAGATCATTTTCCCCGCAGTGGTTAACTAGGTCATTGTTTCATTGACTGAGCACCAGAGATAGTAGCTAACTCACAAATATTAGCAGCACGCAGAGTGGAGAGAGATTGTGCTGTACGGGGCACAGAGACCCTCAGAAGCTGTCCAGGGAAAGGGGATTAGGGTCCCACCCCAGGCCCAGGCACCTCCCTCCACCAAGTATAACAACAAAGTAGGGCTTACATCAATCACGGCAGTACAAAGAGCAAGGAAGTGTGATGACTTAGTGTGATGACATAGCCGTAGTGTCAGACTGTGTATGTATCACTTTTTAGTTCGAGAGTCTTGTTTTAGGAATGTCTCCTGCAAACATGAGTTCCCTCTAGTCAGCATGGACCCAGTCACTTGATGGCTCTGTTTAAAATGCAGATTCCAGAGCCATATTTCTGGAGACTTACCTAGGGTTGACCCTGGGCCATGATACAGATGAAAACATGCTCAGAGTCAAGTTCTTAAAGGGTATGTGAAGCCTCATTCAGGCTCATTTTTCACATGTGACAAATCCAAGGGAATATCGCCATGCTGAAATTCAGCAACAAATGCATTAGTACTGGAGAGACTGCAGGGTAAACCAGTGAATACGGCAAAAATAGAGGGCTGATTTTTTTTTTCAATGAATATATTTGTTATGGGCTTTCCCAGTGGCTCAGTGGTAAAGAATCCACCTGCACTTCAAGAATGTGGGGATGTGGGTTCATCCCTGCGTCCGGAAGATCCCCTGGAGGAGGAAATGGCAACTCACTCCAGTACTCTTGCCTGGAGAATCCCATGGATGGAGGAGCCTGGGGGGCTACATTCCACAAGGTTGCAAAGAGTCTGACACACACTCACAACACACCAGTACTTGAAAATGTTTTAAAAACTCGTTTTTGTTCCTCCAACTAGGAAAAAAGAGCAAACATTTCATTTATCAATTCCAAACAAAGATCTCCACGTGAAAAGAAGTCTCAAAAAGACAGCGGATCAAATGCACAAGGTGCCCTGATGGGACTCTGGAGCAGGGCGGGAAAGAGTGGGAAAGCCGGTGAAGAGCACGTTCGCTGCGAAGCCCAGGTAACGGGAGCGCAGCAGCGCTGGCGTCTCAGCTCCATCGATGCGCCGCGGTCACGGCCGTGACAACGGGAACCGGGTGAGGGCGTGCCGGCGCTCGCTCTCCCATTCTCGCGAATCTCCCGGCACCCAAAACTGCACCAAAGCTAACAGCCTGGCTTTCTGTTGCTGTTTTAACCTTTTCCTTTTGTACTGAGGTTAGCTGATTCACAGTGTTGTGATCGTTCGAGGTGCACAAGGAAGAGCACTGGCCACACGAGCACACGCGTCCATCCTCCCGCAAAGTCCGTCCCATCCAGCCGCCACAGCCCTCAGCAGAGCGCCCTGTGCGGGACAGCGCGTCCTCCCGCTCATCCGTTTTGGATACGGCAGTGTGTGCATGCCCATCCCACCTCCCTAACAGCCCCTTCCCGCACCTCCGCAGCAACCGTGCATTCGTCCTGTAAGTCTGCGAGACTCTCTGCTTTGTAAGCGCATCTGTATCGTTTCTTTTGGATCTGACATGTAACAGCCGTCACACAGCACCCTCCGCCTCTGAGCCGCTTCACTCAGCGTGACGGTCCCAGGCCGCCCCTGGTGCTGCGGACGGAAAGCCTACTTTTCTCTTTTCTGTGTCAGTAGAACGCGCAGGGTAAAGAATCCACCTGCAGTGCAGGAGCCCTGGGTTCGATCCCTGGGTGGGGAAGATACCCTGGAGGAGGAAATGGCAACCCACTCCAGTGTTCTTGCTGGGGGAATCCTATGGACACAGGAGCCTGGTGGGCTGTAGTCCATGGAGTCACGAAGAGTGGGACACGACTGAGTGACTAACAGAACAGAACTTACTATTTAAGAGCGTGAGTTTAAGTGAGACGGCTCTCAGCCCGGATCGTGGGCCCTGTCACAGGCCTGCTCAGCTCTCACGGAGAGCAGCTCCCTCCAACAGGGCCCCCACGCTCCATCTGTCAGACGGGACTAATACCGGTGAGTGAGAGTGGAAGTCGCTCAGTCGTGTCTGACTCTGCGACCCCATGGACTCTACAGGGACTCTCCAGGCCAGAGCACTGGAGTGGGCAGCCTTTCCCTTCTCCAGGGGGGTCTTCCCAACCCAGAGATTGAACCCAGGATCAAACACAGGTCTTCCACATTGCAGGCAGATTCTATACCAGCTAATCCACCAGGGAAGCCCAAGAATACTGGAGTGGGTAGCCTATCTTTCTCCAGCAGAAATTCTTGACCCAGGAATCGAAGTGGGGTCTCCTGCATTGCAGGTGGATTATTTACCAGCTGAGCTAACAGGGAAGTACCTGCCTCCTAATAAAACATGTGGAATGTTTAAAACTGTGCCACATATGTAAGAAAGAGTGTTGTCCACTATTACATTCAGCAAGTTAGCCTCATTCTCTTCCTGCATAAGATGGGGACAAGAGTGGTTCCAACTCATCAATCTGCTGGATGACTGAGTGAAACGAAGCAAGGAAACCCCAGCACAGTGTCTATACAGGGCACCAGAAATAGAACGTGGCACAGATATTGTCACCCTGCCTATTTAACTTAAATGCAGAGTACATCATGAGAAACGCTGGGCTGGAAGAAGCACAAGCTGGAATCAAGATTGCCAGGAGAAATATGGACTGTGAGGAGATCCAACCAGTCCCTTCTAAAGGAGATTAGTCCTGGGTGTTCATTGGAAGGACTGATGTTGAACCTGAAACTCCAATACTCTGGCCACCTCATGCGAAGAGTTGACTCATTGGAAAAGACACTGATGCTGTAAGGGATTGGAGGCAGGAGGAGAAGGGGACGACCGAGGATGAGATGGCTGGATGGCATCACTGACTCGATAGACATGAGTTTGGGTGAACCCCGGGAGTTGGTGATGGACAGGGAGGCCTGGTGCGCTGCAGTTCATGAGGTTGTAAAGAGTCAGACAGGACTGAGCGACTGAACTGAAGCACCCAATTAATAGTAGCTGTAATTATTATCATCAGTACTAATAAAAGCTGATGGGTGACCTGCCCCAGTTCTGGCTTCAAAGCAACAAGGATTTCAGACTTGAGCCCCTTAGCTCCTGGACCTCTGCTTGGTTTGCGAGCTCTGTCCAAAAGCAGAGCGGCTCCAACACTGCCGGGCTTTTGTACCCCCAGCCCCTTCCTTTTTCCGGGAGGTAAGAAGCATCTCTGTTTCAGGAGATCTTCCCGGCCCAGGGGTTGAGCCCACCTCTCCTGTGCCGGCACCATTTGGAACTCACCGAAAGCGCAATCCAGAGTCAAAGGCAGAGGGGCCACCGTCCTGCGGAGCATGCAGGGAGGCCGAGTCCAGGGTTCAGAGGAGGCCCCACGGCGCAGCTCCTTCCTTCCTGGCTGTGCTTTCCTTCAGACTGGCCTGATGCACGAGCTTCCATGATGAATACCCGCCAGAGCTCTAAGCACGCACTAAGTCCTCTAGGGGCCAAGTCCACAAGGAAAGAGTCTCTTTCTCCCTGAAATGTGAGCCACAGTCCAGAAGCTGGTTCTCAAAATCCCCAGGGTCAGGTCCACCTCAGAGCAGTCACAGTGCTTAGGGAGGCTGGGATTCACCGACCCACTTGACTCTGACGCACCTGCCTCTACCAGGAACCAAGGTGAAGCCAGCCTTGCTCCAGGCAAAGGTACTGAGAACAGAGAGGGGTGTTCCCCCAGAGAAATTTCCCCACAGCTGCCAGGCAAAGAGAATGGATACTATGTGGCTACAAAACAACATATGTTCCCTCTGATCATGTGGGTTTTATAATTGATGATCACAGTTGGCTAGGCAGATGAAGAAACTTCGGGAAGAGAAACGTCGACATCCCACTCCCCATCTCCTCTGAGAATCCAGCCACCTCGGGGGTCAGCGCTGCAGGCACAGAGCTCTCCAGCCCTTTGATTCAGTTCAGCACACATTTATCCAGCACGTCCACATGCCAGGCACTGTGTAAGGTCCCTCATTCTAATTTTTTTACACTTTATTAGAAGAAACAATATATTCCAGGAGACTTCCCTGGTGCTCCAGTGGTTAAGGATCTGCCTCCAGATTGTTAGGGAGTTTGATATTAACAGATGCACACTGCTGTGTTTAAATGGATAGCCGGTGAGGGCCTGCTGTCCAGCACAGGGAATGTAAAGAGTCAGACAGGACTGAGCGACTGAACTGAAGCACCCAATTAATAGTAGCTGTAATTATTATCATCAGTACTAATAAAAGCTGATGGGTGACCTGCCCCAGTTCTGGCTTCAAAGCAACAAGGATTTCAGACTTGAGCCCCTTAGCTCCTGGACCTCTGCTTGGTTTGCGAGCTCTGTCCAAAAGCAGAGCGGCTCCAACACTGCCGGCTTTTGTACCCCCAGCCCCTTCCTTTTTCCGGGAGGTAAGAAGCATCTCTGTTTCAGGAGATCTTCCCGGCCCAGGGGTTGAGCCCACCTCTCCTGTGCCGGCACCATTTGGAACTCACCGAAAGCGCAATCCAGAGTCAAAGGCAGAGGGGCCACCGTCCTGCGGAGCATGCAGGGAGGCCGAGTCCAGGGTTCAGAGGAGGCCCCACGGCGCAGCTCCTTCCTTCCTGGCTGTGCTTTCCTTCAGACTGGCCTGATGCACGAGCTTCCATGATGAATACCCGCCAGAGCTCTAAGCACGCACTAAGTCCTCTAGGGGCCAAGTCCACAAGGAAAGAGTCTCTTTCTCCCTGAAATGTGAGCCACAGTCCAGAAGCTGGTTCTCAAAATCCCCAGGGTCAGGTCCACCTCAGAGCAGTCACAGTGCTTAGGGAGGCTGGGATTCACCGACCCACTTGACTCTGACGCACCTGCCTCTACCAGGAACCAAGGTGAAGCCAGCCTTGCTCCAGGCAAAGGTACTGAGAACAGAGAGGGGTGTTCCCCCAGAGAAATTTCCCCACAGCTGCCAGGCAAAGAGAATGGATACTATGTGGCTACAAAACAACATATGTTCCCTCTGATCATGTGGGTTTTATAATTGATGATCACAGTTGGCTAGGCAGATGAAGAAACTTCGGGAAGAGAAACGTCGACATCCCACTCCCCATCTCCTCTGAGAATCCAGCCACCTCGGGGGTCAGCGCTGCAGGCACAGAGCTCTCCAGCCCTTTGATTCAGTTCAGCACACATTTATCCAGCACGTCCACATGCCAGGCACTGTGTAAGGTCCCTCATTCTAATTTTTTTACACTTTATTAGAAGAAACAATATATTCCAGGAGACTTCCCTGGTGCTCCAGTGGTTAAGGATCTGCCTCCAGATTGTTAGGGAGTTTGATATTAACAGATGCACACTGCTGTGTTTAAATGGATAGCCGGTGAGGGCCTGCTGTCCAGCACAGGGAACTCTGCTCAGTGTCCGGGGCAGTTGGACGGGAGCGGAGTCTGGGGGAGAAGCAAAGTCAAAGTGTCAGTCGCTCAGTCATATCTGACTCTTTGGACCCCATGGACTGTAGCCTGCCAGGCTCCTCTGGCATGGGATTTCCCCCTCTGGGGGAGAATGGATACATGTGTATGTATGCCTGAGTCCCTTTGCTGTCCACTGGAAACTATCACAGCATTGTTAATTGGCTCCAATACAAAATAGAAAGTTAAAAAATAAGACTCCACCTTCCTAGGCAGGGGACTCAGGGTCAGCTCCTGGTCAGGATATCAAGATCCCACCAGCTGCAGGGCCACAAAGCCCCTGCGCTACAGCTGGAGAGAAAACGCCGAGTCCCACAGCTGAGGCCCAGCGAAGCCATGACTAAAAGAAGTCCACGCACGTTAAAAGACACAGCCTCCAAAATTTTCAAACAGTGCTACTAAGGTGTCATTTTCATATAATGAAAGCAACCTGTTTAAGTGTTCCAGTCAGTCATCTTTAGTCTATTCATAGAGTCGTGCAGCCACTACCAGATTACGGCTTTAGGACGTCTGCGTCACTCAGAAACGCCCCTCCTGTCCGCTTGGGTGAACCCACGCTCACACTCCTAGTGCCACGCACCATGCAGCAAACCTGCTTTCTGTCTTTACAGCCGTGCCATTCCGGACAGTTCACACAGACTAAATCACACACAATAGGTTCTTTTCTACTCAGTGTATTTCACTTAGCAAGTGTTTCCGTGGTCCATCTTCAAAAATGTAGCGAGCAGTAATATTTTCTTCTTTTTTATGGCTGAACAGATTCTACTGGTGAAGGGTTAATGCAGCCACAGTAGGGAAAGTGATGTGCTGCTTGCACACAAGATGTTCTGCCAAGGAGACGGACTCAGCCTTGAGTTTAACGGTCCCTTGCAAACGAGGGAGCCTTCCTTTCTTTTGATAAGAAGAAAAGAAAGGGCTCTGGGCAGACTCTGCAGTAAACAGAGGTTTCACTCCCCTTGCTGTTCGACAGCATGTATGCACCCGCGCTGTCCTGAAAAGGCTTATTCATGCAGTCTGGAACTCTGCCTACGGGGCTATGTAATAACAAACCGCAATTGTGCACAGTCTTTTCCTCCAGCCGGAGTGTGCATTCTCTCTCTCGTGTGTCTCATTTGTCTTGTCTTTGTGCGTCACGTCACTCGTAATCTCCAACATACTGGAGGGCTGTGTGACATTTTGTTTATCCGTCTATCATGTATGGAAGGTGCATTGTCTATGTTTTTTCAGTGCTGTGAGTGATCTTGCTAGGGACATCCGAGTGCAAATTCTCCTGTGCACGTATGTGTTCATTCCCCTTGGGTGAACATGCAGGAGTGGAATTTCTGGGACATATTATAATTTTACTAAATAAAGATTAAAACATTTATTGTGTGTCTCCTCTTTTCCACAAATGGAAATTTGTAAAACTAAATGAGTGCTCCCTAAAATTAAATTTAAATCAAGCCTTTATGCCAAACAAATCATATTCTTAGTATTAGATATAATCCTAATAAAGATTAGAATTAGAACCTATATGGGCTTTTGAACTGTGGTGTTAGAGAAGACCCTTAAGAGCCCCCTTGGACTGCAAGGAGATCCAACCAGTCCATCCTAAAGGAAATCAGTCCTGGGTGTTCATTGGAAGGACTGATGCTGAAGCTGAAACTCCAGTACTTTGGCCATCGGATGCAGAGAGCTGATTCATTTGAAAAGACCCTGGTGCTGGGAAAGATGGAGGGCAGAAAGAGAAGGGGATGACAGAGGATGAGATGGTTGGATGGCATCACCAGCTCAATGGACATGGGTTTGGGTGGACTCTGGGAGTTGGTGATGGACAGGGAAGCCTGGCGTGCTGCAGTTCATGGGGTCACAAAGAGTCAGACACAACTGAGTGACTGAACTGAACTGAACTGAACCAACTTAAAAAGAAAAAACAAAAAGAGCAAACACTAAAGCACAATGGGGAATCAAAAGGAACTTGCCCAAGTGGTCTCTGCATCAATGCTGCTCGAGGAAAGCTGGTGGTGGTTTAATTTATATCCCACAAACCATAAAATCTCCTTCAGGAATGGAGACATGGATATAGTGGAGAACCTTGTGGACACAGCAGGGGAAGGAGAAGGGGAGCGAATTGAGAAAGTGCCACTGAGTGTATCCGCCACCGCAGGCGAGATGGACAGCCAGGGGAGCAGCCACACGACTCAGGGAGGCGGCCTGGCACTCCGCAGCAGCCTGGAGAGGCGGGGTGGGGCGCTGGGAGGGGCCCAAGAGGGCAAGGGTAGAGATGGTATGATGACTATGGCTGGCTCACGGGGCTGTGAAGCAGACTCCAGCACAATATTGTAACGCAATTAAAAAATAAGATAATACTGGGGAAATGTTTTCGTTCTGATTTCCTTTGCCTCCTTTAAAAAAAAAAAAAAGCTCTTCCTTTGATACACATGGCATTTTCCATCTGTCCCCTGCTTTCCCCAGCTCTCTCACAGGGGCCCTCTGGTTCCCCTCTGTGCTGGACGCCGAGTGAGGAGCCAGGAACAGGCCTTCCTCTTCAGTGCCAAAACCCGGGTCAGGAAGCAAACATCCAGCCCGTCATTCCATCGACGTGCCTGCAGGGTCTTGCCAAGCCTGCTTCTGTGAAAGATCACAGGAAATTCAACTTTTGTCTCTCTAACTCCGTCATGGTGTTGGATCAAGCTGGATGGGCTGGGGCACTGGGGTAACAAAGGCCTCCCAAGTCTCTGTAGCTTCTGACAGCTCCCACAGCGCTGTGCGTGGGCAGGAGGGTGCTCATTCATACCTGCCACTCAAGGCCCAGGTGGATGGCGGCCGTCCATGCCTGCAGGACAAAGAACTTCAGAAGGGTTCTTTCTCACTGGTGCATAAATGTTTATCCCAGGTGTGACACAGACCATTTCCACTTGCAACTCACTGGGGAGAGTCAGTCAGTCCTCCCATTCAGCTGCAGGAAGAATGCCGCCACACGCTCAGAAAATGGGCTGCAGGTGTGCTCAGCAGCAGCCCTAAAGGCCGCCACGCCCGTCAGTACCCCCACAGCACTCGACATTTGCAAAAATGGGGGTGTTCATGAGGAAGATACTTGTTAAATAAAAACCAAAAAGTTGAATTCCTTTTAGATCACTGACAGGTTCCAGGAAATCTGTGTGTAACTCACACATTTATGCATTATCTTTAAATTAAAAATATTGGGGGAAGGGGTGATTCCTCATTTAAAGAGGACTTTTGATGAACCCCTTTCCCCTTTTTTAAAAATAACTTTATTGGAAGTAACTGGAGAGCTTTCAGGTGAGGCTTCAGTCACCGAGAACCTTCCCTTTGTGACCTCTGCTCTCTCTCTTAGACCTGCTTTTTCCCATTACTGCTCTTTTTGAGGACCTCCAGCAGCTCCCAGAGCTCGTGTGTGTTTCTGTATGTCTGTGTTCAGTCATGTCCAACTCTTTGCGACCCCATGGACCATAGCTCATGGCTCCTCTGTCCATAGGATTTCCCACGCAAGAATACTAGAGTGGGCTACCATTTCCTCCTCTCGGGAATCTTCTCAACCCAGGGACTGAACCCTCGCCTCTCAGGTTTCATGCACTGGCAGGCAGATTCTTTACCACTGAGCCACCTGGGAAGCCCACTGAGCAACCTGTAAATAATTAAATGCTGAGCCCAGAACTTACTGATTCACAGGTAGCAAAGCGATTATGTCACCCTAGTGTCTCTTCTAGAAAAAGAGGAAGAATCTCTAGCAAAGACCCCAAGAGTCACTGTATCTCTCACAGGTTCTCCTGTATTAGGGAACATCAGTGCCTGAGCCAAGCACACACATCGCAGAGGGATAGCTGCGTCCCTGGGATGGAGGAGCCAAGCACACACATCGCAGAGGGATAGCTGCGTCCCTGGGATGGAGGAGCCAAGCACACACATCGCAGAGGGATAGCTGCGTCCCTGGGATGGAGGAGCGGTCAGCCTCCCCCTGCACAAACCGGAAGACTGAGGATAAAGCAACAGTGCAGTCCTGCAGAGAAAGACGGGTGTTGTTTGGCAAAGGGAGAGGGATGCATGTCGCCCGGCAAGGCAATCAATCCATGCGGTCCACAAACTGATGTCATTTGGGAAGCCTTGCTCTCTAGGAAAATACCGCATGAGCGCTGATCTTTAGGTCACAGGACTCTTCGTATGCCAAACAGGCCGGTCAAGGCCTACTGAGAATAAGGAAATAAAAGCCAATTATGAAAGATTATTGTTCTTAGACTTCAACAGTGTAAGAGCACCACTGTGGCATGGGTTTTTAAACTTTCTCTTTTAAATTATGCCAAGTTAGAATCATTCAGTAAAGACTCTCCCTACAATGCAGGAGACCCTGGTTCGATCCCTGGGTCAGGAAGATCCCGGGAAGAGCCCCTGTATCCAGATACAAGAAGGCCAGTGCTCTTGCCCGGGAAACGCTATGAAGGAAAGAGCCCGACGGGCTACAGTCCACGGGATCGCAAAGAGTCAGACAGGGCTGAGAGACTGACACTTCCACATTCTCACTCGTTGACATCATTTCACCTAGGTTATTGTTTCACTGTGACGTCATGCTATGACACGGCCACCCCCAATGAGTCAACCTCCTTGCTTTTAAAAACCACCACCAAGGCTCAGAGTCAAGCCCCATCTGACACAGAAAACATCTGTTCCAGCAGTCTTCAGAGCACCTACACAATGTGGTTCCAACCACGGTCATTAGACTCCAATTTATATTTCTGCTTTTACATTTCTGCTTGTGAAACTAATTCAGACTCATCTATCTCTTTTGGATGATTGGGAAACCTTCAAAAGATAAATACTGACTGTTGTGAAATGTAGCCAGAGGAGAAGGCAATTCAAATTAATCTTCCTAAATATCACTGTTAGTGAGCAATGATTTATTTCACTACCTTAGAAAGGAGGATTTTTTTCCATGCCTCTCTAAACTGCTGCTTGATATTGTGACTAGCCCTTGTTGACAAGAATTGTCTTAAGAAATGAAAACAGTCAGCACCAAAGCTAATAGCTGTTTTCAGTGTGACCGTAGAAAGCACTTTTTTAAAATCTGCATCACACTTGAAAATAGGGTATTCTATTAAATTAGTGTCTGTTGCCTGAGAAATGCTCAAAGCCTGATAAATGGAAGACTCTTTGATTCACACACAAATCTTAGGTGGGATGAAGGGCAAGGTTTACTTTATGACAAACTAGAAGGCTTGCAACTTGGAATGAACCCAACCTCTCACACACTAAATGATGTCAGGGAAGTAAATAGCATCCATTTCTTCCTATTTAAAACATGGTAGAGACATCGACTCCCAGAGCATCTGGCTCGACAACGGGGAAAATAAATTGTATTCAATTGATAATCTCCTCTCCACTGAGAAAGGGAACAAATTGGAGCCACAGAATGCTGAGGTCAGGGATCTTCACCTTGTTTTAAAATTCCCCCCAGGCACCATGCAGACAGTGAGCCCTGACTAATTATCTTTGGTTTCTGACACCCCGGTTCCCATCGCTGCTCGACTCCGGGCCAGGAGTCCGAATTTGGGGCTCATCAGCTACAGTAGACGTCAGGACCTCTGCATAAGTAATTTTGGCCACTGAGACGTGTGGGTGAATTCATAAAATGGATTGTGTGAACCTCAGGAGAAAAATATGAGCACGTGAACTGATAGCTGATGAGTGAGAGTCTAGCAGATGGTTTCAGAGCAGCCGAAGGCAGGAAAACACCAGGGGACAGGAGTCCAGGATTGTGGCTTTGGATCCTGCAGTAATTCATGATTCTGAGGGTCTGAGCCTGAAAAAAAAAAAACAGTGGAGCGGGATATCACTTAGTTCATCCAGCATCTGCCCCCTTTTTTCTTTTCTTTTTTAAAAATATAACTTTATTTATTTATTTATTTATTTTTGGCTGTGTGCTGGCTCCTGGTTGCTTCACAGTTTAATTCAGCTGCTCATTCGTGTCCGACTCTTTGTGACCCCATGAACTGCAGCACCGCCAGGCCTCCCTGTCCATCACCAATTCACGGAGCTTACTCAGACTCATGTCCATTGAGTAGGTGATGCCATCCAACCATCTCATCCTCTGTTGTCCCCTTCTCCTCCCGGCTTCAATCTTCCCCAGCATCAGGGTCTTCTCAAATGAGTCAGTTTTTTCCATCAGGTGCCAAAGTATTGGAATTTCAGCTTCAGCATCAGACCTTTCAATGAATATTCAGGACTGATCTTTAGAATGGACTGGTTGGATCTCCTTGCAGTCCAAGGGACTCTCAAGAGTCTTCCCATCACAGTTCAAAAGCATCAATTCTTTGGTGCTCAATTTTCTTTATAGTTCAACTCTCACATCCATACTATGACTACTAGAAAAACCATAGCTTTGAGTAGAGGGAACGTTGTTGGCAAAGTAATGTCTCTGCTTTTTAATATGTTGTCTAGGTTGGCCATAATTTTCCTTCCAAGGAGTAAGTGTCTTTTGATTTCATGGCTGCAGTCACCATCAGCAGTGATTTTGGAGCCCCCAAAAGTAAAGTTTCTCACTGTTTCCACTGTTTCCCCATCTATTTGCTGTCAAGTGATGGGACTGGATGCCATGATGTTAGTTTTTGAATGTTGAGCTTTAAGCAAACTTTTTCACTCTCCTCTTTCATTTTCATCAAATGACTCTTTAGTTCTTCTTCACTTTCTGCCATAAGGGTGGTGTCATCTGCATATCTGAGGTTATTGATATTTCTCCCAGCAATCTTGATTCCAGCTTGTGCTTCAATCCAGCCCAGTGTTTCTCATGATGTACTCTGCCTACAAGTTACATAATCAGGGTGACAACATACAGCCTTGACATACTCCTTTTCCTATTTGGAGGCGGTTGCTGCACAGCTTTTCTCGAATTGCTGGGCTGGAGGCCACTCTTTAGTGATGATGCAGGGGTTTGTTGCTGCAGAGGAGCTCGAGCTCCAGGGTGCACAGGCATCAGAGGCTGCCGCTCATGGGCTCTGGAGCAATGATTGTGCACACAGGCTTAGCTGCATCTTCTCCGATCCGCGACTGAACCCGGGACTCCTGCATTGGCAGGTGGATTCTTTACTACTGAACCCCCAGGGAAGCCCCCATCTCTCCCTTCTTAAGGAGAGTCCC
Organism: Madoqua kirkii; assembly: GCA_006408675.1. Lineage (NCBI taxonomy): Eukaryota > Metazoa > Chordata > Mammalia > Artiodactyla > Bovidae > Madoqua > Madoqua kirkii. The sequence continues at coordinate 77,372 of SJYC01053900.1, forward strand.
TGCCCCGCTTCTCTGTCCAGAGAAATTCCTCCTGGACACCCATGTTCTCAGAGGGCTATTTATCCTAAAACCCGCCTCTGGCCACAGAGACGGCACCTGCCCAAGATCAGCCAATCAGAGGCTTTCAAAGTGGAAAGAGGGAGGGGCTTCCCTGGTGGCCCAGTGATAAGAACTTGCCTTCAAACGCAGGAGATGAGGTTTAGCGTCTGGTCAGAGAACCAAAATCTCACAAGCACATGAGCTGGCTCAGCCACATCAATAGCCTGTCAACATTTTCAAAAACAGAGAACAGGGACAGTGTCAGAACAAAGTTTCAGGGGCACCCACTTTCTCCTCTGGACACAGGACAGGAAGCAGCTCAGACCATCAGGAATGAGTTCACTGAGGGCCCATTTGCCAGAAATGAAGTTTGCTCTTCCAAATGCATCCATTTGCCAGGACCTTGTTTCTTGTAACTACTTACAAGGTTAGCCACCATCTAGTTAGCACTGGACAGTGCACTGTAAGAGCACCTGAGGATTTCTACCAAATTTTTTTGAAAGTTGTTTGTTTACTCAGACAGTAGTTCCCAAACATCTGTCTTTCTTCTTGCAGCCCCCCTCATCCAAACACACACCACCAGTCTCAGCTCCATGAAGACAATCCCCAAAACGAGGGCCATATTAAGAACAGACTCATCATCACTTAACCAGATCCAACCAGTCAGTCATAAGGAAATCAGTCCTGAATATTCATTGGAAGAACTGATGCTGAAGCTGAAGCTCTGATACTTTGGGCACCTGATTCAAAGAGCCTACTCATTGGAAAAGACCCTGATGCTGGGAGAGATTGAAGGCAAAAAGAGAAGAGGGCAGGAGAAGATGAGATGGTTGAATGGCATCACTGACTCAAAGGACAAGAACTTGAGCAAACTCCAGGAGACGGGGAAGCTTGAAGTGTTGCAGTCCAAGGGGTTGCAAAGAGTTGGAGATGACTTTTTGACTGAACAACATCACAACTTACATACTATAACTTTTTAAAGCCACTTATTAACAGAAGCCCAAGTATCTCCCATAATCCTTCATTTCATCCCCAGAAAGCCAGGACATCCCCAGATCTGAACTTCCAATCCCTCCCCCCCACCGCCACACAGGGCATCTGGAATTCATGATGTATCATCAGAAAAAGTTTTTGTCCCTTGCCTTTTCTCTGACTGTTTTAACTTAAGCTTGACTCTAAGTAAACATGATCTTCGAATACCGCATGCCCATCAGGCTTGTGAGTGATGCAGATGTCTTTCTGGCTCTTCAAGACCTTCAAAACCATTTCTCCACCTTTTTGAAGTACAAGTCATCTAATGATGCCACCTAATGTCAGTCCCTGTTGTCACCTCCTCAGAGAAGTCAGCTCCCCATCAGTCAGTGGAGATGTGACCTCTGTGCATCCTTGTCTCCCATCATTCCCCTCGATGCCTTTGATGACATCATATTGTTCCATCCACTCACCTGCCTCCCCATCCACTGACCTGAGTGCACACAAAATGCAGCATCTTGCTCTAGCCCACTCCAGTTGTACACTGATATAATGACACTCCTTGCCTCATCAACCGTACCACCTCAAAAAAACAAAAAATCTTAATTCCATGGGTCCCATTTCTGGACCATCACTGCCAATTTTCCAGTTCAGTTTTTCTCTAGTATCTTCACAATAGGGCTTCCCTCATAGCCCAGTTCGTAAAGAATCTGCCTGAAATGTAGAAGACCCGGGTTCAATTCCTGGGTCAGGAAGATCCCCTGGAAAAGGAAATGGCAACCCACTCTAGTTCTCTTGCTTGGAGAACCCCATGGACAGAGGAGCCTGGCACGCTACAGTCCATGGGGTCGCAGAGTTGGACACAATTTAGCAACTAAACCACCACCACCACCATCCCCACTACAACAATTCTCCAACCCCACTGGGAAATCATCCTTCCAGCCTCACTGGGAGGGACACTGTCCTCCCAACCCCACTGGGAAACCATCCTCCCAACCCCACTGGGACACCATCCTTCCAACCCCACTGGGACACCGTCCTCCCAATCCCACTGGGAAACCATCCTCCCGACCCCACTGGGAGGGACATTGTCCTCCCAACCCCACTGGGAAACCATCCTCCCAACCCCACTGGGACATTGTTATCCACCCAACTCCACTGGGACACTGTCCTCCCAACCCCACTGGGAAACCATCCTCCCAACCCCACTGGGACATCGTCCTCCCAGCCCCACTGGGACACTGTCCTCCCAGCCCCACTGGGACGCCGTCCTCCTGGCCCCTCTGGGATGCCGTCCTCCCAGCCACGCTGGTACATGGTGCGCCCCCTCCACCACGCCTTCACCCTCCGTCAGCTCTGGCTGCCCCGCCCCTCCACCCCTGGTCAGTGGCTTTCTCTCCCTTGGCTGGCACTGCTGGGCACAGCCACCAACATAGACTAGGACCCTCCGCACACGGACCTGACCACCGAACCCTTTGGTCACCTCTCCTGCCTCTCTCCTTGCTCTCTGCATTCTGGCTACCACCCCCTCAGTCTTCTGGGAGTGACTCAAGTACCCCAGGCTTGTCTCAAATAATCTTACTCTTTCTGTTCCCTCTGCTTGGATTAGTCTGGCATTCCCAGTCTCCCTCCTTTACCTGGATCACCTTCTCATCCTTGGGCCTCTGATTCAAATATCCTCCCTTTTATTAACTTTATTGAGATGAAATTCACATAACATGAAACTAACCATCTTAAAGTGAAAAATTCAGTGACATTTAGTAAAGTGCATGCTCGACGCTAGGCAACCCCCACATCTGTCTTTCACTCCAAAACATCCCATCACCTTAAAAGGCGGCCTGGGCCCGTTCAGCCGTCACTCGCTGCTGTACACAGCGCTATAGGAAACCATCACCTCCACACCTGTCTGTCTTCCTCTCCAGGATGTGGGCTCCATGAGGCGAGCATCTTGTTTTGGTCACTGCCCTGCTCTCAGCCCCTGTGACAGTGCTGGGCACACGGTAGGCTCTCGACACATAGCATTTGTCATGTGAATAAGCCAGTCCCGTGAGCTCACCCACTACGAGCCTTTCTAGGCAGCACAAGGGCGTCCCCAGTCGGCTCAGCGGTAAAAAAAATCCACCTGCCACGCGCGAGAGGCCAGAGATGTGATTCAGTTCCTCGGTCAGAAAGAAGATCCCCTGGATCTTTCCCATGGAAAATTCCATGCACAGACGTGGGCTACAGTCTATGGGTCTCTACGAGTCAGACAGGACTAAAGTGACAGCATGCATGCACACAGGTAACAGATGATAAAACTGAATTAGAATTAATTCAGGACAAAATACTAAATAAAAGAGCCAGGTATCAGCTCATTTACCAAATGTGAGTGTTATGGGAACAGGTCCACTGGCAGAATTTAAGACTGAAGCGCCAGGGAGCCCATCAGTCGTGTGTGGCTTCCTCTCAACATCTGAGGGTCTCAGGACAATTTTCCTCATATGGATGGTGTCTGGCTGAGCCAGGGAAACATTTCAGGCTTACCGTTTACTTTGCATCCATCCTGTCCTCTCTCTGTTCACTCACCAGTTCCTGAGTCTTGTCTCTCCTTCAGTGCTGTAAGAGCCGGATAGGAGGCAACGACCAAGACTCAATCAGCTAAGATGCCTCCTTTCTCCTGCAGTAACATCAACTATAACAAACAAGTGGGTGGGTTGTAGAAGGGTGTTCCGGGCAAAGGAAATGACGGAAACCAAGGACCCCAGTCAGAGCTGTGCCAAGCGTCTTTAAAGAGCAGGGAGAAGAGAAGTGTGACTGAAGAAGTGTGGGTATGAGGGAGATGGTGCCGTGGGCAAAGGATAAGGTCACGCAGGGCTCTATCGAGCACTGCAAATATGCTCCGTGTTGTCTGAAATAAGAAGCCACGGAGGATTTTAAGCAGGACAGAGGAGCCTGGTGGGCTGCAGTCCATGGGGTCGCTGACAGTAGGACACGACTGAGCAACTTCACTTTCACTTTTCATTTTCATGCACTGGAGAAAGAAATGGCAACCCACTTCAGTGTTCTTGCCTGGAGAATCTCAGGGACGGCGGAGCCTGGTGGGCTGGCATCTATGGGGTCGCACAGAGTCGGACACAACTGAAGCGACTTAGCAGCAGCAATGATGTTACCTGACTCATTTCAAAGTTTTGCTCTAGCTACGCTCATGAGAATTTGACTGTGGGTGGGCAAAACAGGCCCAGGTGCGGGGAGGTGGCCTCAGACAATGGGGATGAGGCAGCCCAGGAGGCGACGCGTTTGGGCAGGATGGGGGCGGCATGCGAGGCAGGCGGTGCGGCTTGGAGCTCATTCCGAGTGTGGAGCCAATGGGATTTGCTGACGACTGTCTATGGAGCGCAGGATGGGGGTGGGGAGCAGAACAAAGAACAGCCTCAAGGTCTGGGCCTGAGCCACGGAAAGGGGAGGTCACCGTTTACCGAGAAGGGGATACCTCGGGGAGGGTTTTGGGAAATCTGAGCTCAGATTGGCCGTGTTCAGTCCCAGAGGCCCAATGATGTCTTGAAGGCAATTGGGCATCTAGATCTGGAACTCTGGAAACTAGAGCTAGGAGAAAAATGGCTGTTCAAATAAGATAAAGCCATACATACATGGAAACTTTGTAAATACAGCTCATAGCCGCCTCCCTTTCGACTAGCTTTGCACGGCTGCTTGTCCGAGAGGGGATTCGGAGGCCTTACAATGACCTCCAGAGCCCAGCTCCGCTCTGAACTCATCTCCCCCCCGGCGCTCCTCCTCCACCCAGGCCACAGACCTCCTGAAGGGTCTGCCCGGCCAGCTGTGCCCCTGCCTTTACGCACACTCTCGGCTCTGCCCCGCAGGCTCTCTCCCCAGACAGCTATTGCTTCATCTCATCAGCAACGTTAATTCTTGACAGAAGCCACCTTCTCAGCTAGGTCTGCACAGAGCCCTCCAGCCAAGATTGCAGTCTCTCCACATCAAAGCCCTTACCTCACCCTCCCTCGAGCCTCTACTGTTTCTTTCAGTTCAGTTCAGCGCTCAGTCGTGTCCGACTCTTTGCCATCCCAAGAATCGCAGCATGCCAGGCCTCCCTGTCCATCACCAACTCTGGGAGTTCACTCAAACTCATGTCCATCGAGTCTGTGATGCCATCCAGCCATCTCATCCTCTGTTGTCCCCTTCTCCTCCTGCCCCCAGTCCCTCCCAGCATCAAGGTCTTTTCCAATGAGTCAACTCTTTATCTGTTGTCTGTCTCTTTCTTTATAAATTCCCTGTGTTGCCAAAGGCCAGGATAGTAAACACTGGACAAGTATGTGCTCTATGAAATGAATGAATGAATGAATGAATGAATGCACGCCTCTCTGAATGTGACTTAGTCTGCCAAGTTCGTCACTGCCCTGAAATTTCAGCTTCCTTCTGCAAAATGAGACATTGGACTAAATGTTTCCTATAGTCCCTTCCAAACACACTTTGGAGATTCCAAAGATCAATGGAGAGAAAGGAATTTGTCAGTGTTCACTTGCTAAGTTGTGTCCAACTTGTGACCGCATAGACTGTAGCATGCCAGGCTTCCCTGTCCTCCACTATCTTTCGAAGTTTGTTCAAATTCATGTCCATTTGAGTTTAATGCTAGTCAAACTGCCTTAGCTCAAACGTGGTCTCCATCCATCAGCTATATTTCCCCTTTCTAATTATGTTTCTTTACCTGAAAGGAGAGGAGAAATAACATCTAAAATATAATCAGGAACCAGTGAGAAAGACAGCAGTCACACTAGATAGTCCCTCTGCAAAGACTTACAGGGAAGTGGTCATACTCCAGATCCCTGGGTCTTGATGACGATGGTATAATTGACAATTCTGGTCTAGGCAGTGCTCAAAAAATACAAGCAGAGAAGACAAAAAAAGTAAGACATTGCACCTTTAATTTGAAGGTTTTTTTGTCATTTCTATTGTTGGATGCCTACAAGATAATTCTTTACAAAGTAGGAGAAAGGAAACAATAAGAATTCAATTAGAAATTCAAAAGACTTATAATTAAAAGAAGGAAAGTTGGGGTGAAGAGTGGGATAACAGTTGTTCAACTCATCCATTCTTGGCTTCCAAAAGAATGCTAGTGAGAATTTCTGTTTAAGGGGGAAGGAAAAGAAAAGCCAATTTCCGCTGTCAGAGATAGCCATCATTTTGGTCTCATAGCCCCCTGGTAGCATATGGTATTTTAACTGCTAGAGTTCATCACTAGCACTTACTCAATAATTAGATAATCCCTATAGCAATCTATTGTAGTCATGCCTATAAAAGATTCCTTATTGCATCTCCACATATGTCAATAGCTTTCATAAGCCATAAATCAGTAAGATATTGCTGGCATTGGAATTTTATGCAATTAATGTTAATCAATAGGAAAGCCAGAAGATTGATGTGGTTGGGTTTTTCTCTCTCCATACAATGAAGACGCTGAACTCTATTTATTTGAATTAGTTCATAAGCCTCTGAGATTTGTTGTTTAACTGAAATGACAATTAGTGTCCAATCATCATCGTCATTATTTGATAGTTCTTCTACAGACCTACCTTTGCATAGCACTGTGAGAGACTGTCTGATATTAGAATACATGCTCAAAAGAAGTACTAGTAGAGAACAAAGTCTTAAGGGTGGGGGAGACTTCAGTGGTTCAAAATACCCTGATATTCTAAAGCACAGTGATTAGCATTACTATGTTGCATATTGAACAGTCTTTCAGATTAAAATATAGAGGCTTTCTTGATGATGGCCATTCTGACCTGGTGTGGGGTGGTCACTGTGGTTGACTTGCATTTTTCTAATAATTATTGATGCCAGGGAGCTTCTCATGTGCCTCTTGGCCATCCGTATATGTTCTTTGGAGAGCTGTCTATTTAGGTCTTCTGCCTATTTTTTTTATTTAGGTTTTTTTTTTTTTTTTTAAATATTGAGCTCCATGTGTTTTTTGGATATTTTGGAGACTAATCCTTTGTCCATTGCTTCATTTGCAAATATTTTCACCCATTCTGAAAATTATCTTTTTGTCTTGTTTAGGGTTTCCTTTGCTGTGCAAAAGCTTTTAAGTTTCATTAGATCCAATTTGTTTATTTTTGTTTCTACTTTCATTATGGTAAGAGGTGGGTAAAAAATCTTCTCGTAGTTTTAAAAAATCAAAATAAAAAGATAAAATACAGAGGAAGATATGGAGACACACTCCAGGCAACTACCCACGCCTGGGTTTAGTCTTGGTCATGGAGATGGGAAAGACAGTGTTATCCACTACTGTTCAAGTATCTTGCAAATGGCAATGTCTGTTTATACCAATTTTCTGAGGTAGGCATTGTGAGTTGTCTCCTAACCATCTTCCACCTCTTCTCCCTTCCTCATAAGATCCTGACTTTGTTCAGGGTTCACTTCTCCTGCCTTTAACCATGGGCTTTAAAGGAAGATGATTCAGCCTTCCCAGTGGACTTGATTGGAATCAGGGTCCCTCACCCAAGATCCACTTAGGAATTAGCATTTACTAATAAGACATGAAGTGGCATCTCCTGAGATGATTCTGAGAATTTTCTTGTTCTAAAGAAGGACTCAGGGAGGGGAGAGGTATACCCTCTCCTAGACAATCAATGACCTCAGATATGCAGATGACACCACCTTTATGGCAGAACGTGAAGAGGAGCTAAAAAGCCTCTTGATGAAAGTGAAAGAGGAGAGTGAAAAAGTTGGCTTAAAGCTCAACCAACATTCAGAAAACGAAGATCATGGCATCCGGTCCCATCACTTCATGGGAAATAGATGGGGAAACAGTGGAAACCGTGTCAGACTTTATTTTTGGGGGCTCCAAAATCACTGCGGATGGTGACTGCAGCCATGAAATTAAAAGACACTTACTCCTTGGAAGAAAAGCTATGACCAACCTAGACAGCATATTCAAAAGCAGAGACATTACTTTGCTGACTAAGGTCCGTCTAGTCAAGGCTATGGTTTTTCCTGTGGTCATGTATGGATGTGAGAGTTGGACTGTGAAGAAGGCTGAGCGCCGAAGAATTGATGCGTTTGAACTGTGGTGTTGGAGAAGACTCTTGAGAGTCCCTTGGACTGCAAGGAGATCCAACCAGTCCATTCTGAAGGAGATCAGCCCTGGGATTTCTTTGGAAGGAATGATGCTAAAGCTGGAACTTCAGTACTTTGGCCACCTCATGAGAAGAGGTGACTCATTGGAAAAGACTCTGATGCTGGGAAGGATTGGGGGCAGGAGGAGAAGGGGATGACTGAGGATGAAATGGCTGGATGGCATCACGGACTTAATGGACTTGAGTCTGAGTGAAACCCGGGAGTGAGTGATGAACAGGGAGGCCTGGCGTGCTGTGATTCATGGGGTAGCAAAGAGTCGGACACAACTGAGCGACTAAACTGAACTGAAGACATTGTTTACCTTAAACTTCAGCAAACCTCTTGCTGACATCATGAGAATCAATTCAGAATGGAAGATGTCAACATGAAGCAATGACAAGAAATGAGTGTCCCTGAAGGCCTTTCTACACTAAAATCTCTATTTAATAAATTGATACATTTCTTTATTGTTTAAGTTGGTTTGAGTTGGGATTTCTGATATTTGCAGCCAAAATTCATTAACCAAAATAGAGCTTCCTTCTTTACTCAGACAGTAAAGAATCGGCAAGAGACCCGGGTGTGATCCCTGGGGTGAGAAAATCCCCTGGAGAAAGGAATGGCAGCCCACTCCAGTACTCTTCCCTGGAAAACCCCATAAACAGAAGAGCCTGGTGGGCTAGAGTGAGACAGGAACCAGAGCCTGTCGCACAGAATCAGACACGCCTGAGCTTCTGACATTTTCAGACTTTAAGTGCGATTCTCAGCGTCATGTTGCTTTGTTTTTCGTATATTATTTTAGTCTCCTGAAGAAAGTCAGACTTAGTTTATTCAACTGTGAATTTTAAAACCAAATCAATATCATCTCCTCCTTGAAGACTTCAGATCTGCAAATGATTAGCTTCATCTATGTTTTTATAGCAATAGTACCTATCTCTACATAGCAGGACTCACTCTATATTGAAATTATTTATCACCTATCTGCCAATATAACTTGATTTTGACTACATTAAGGTCAGATACCTTCTCCCAACCTCTTTTTGATTATCAGATAATCTCATGTTCCCCATTACTTAGGAGGACCTCAATAATAAATCACAAATAAATGTCTATAATTCCCACAAACTTTTCCTTTTACCCTTGCTTCTTCTTTTTTTTTTTTTTACCTTTATGTACCCCACTGGCTCAGATGGTAAAGAATTCACCTGCAATGCGGAAGACTTGGGTTTGATCCCTGGGGTGGAAGAGGGCATGGCAGCCCACTCCAGTATCCTTGCCTAGAGAACCCCATTGACAGAGGAGCCTGGTAGACTACAGTCCATGAGGTCACAAAGAATCAGACATGACTGAACGAGTAAGTGCACAGCACACCATAATACCACCTTTTTAAAACTATATCTCCCTTCTCTCATAAAACTGTATCTCCCTTCCTAAAACACTGTGGAATGGTATCATCTAAATGTATGTGGGTGCCTCACTAAATAAGCATTATTAGACCTCAGAAAACCCAGGGAAGGCCATCAGTTCAGTTCAGTTCAGTCGCTCAGTCGTGTCCAACTCTTTGTGACCCCATGAATCGATCGCAGCATGCCAGGCCTCCCTGTCCATCACCATCTCCCGGAGTTCACTCAGACTCACCTCCATCGAGTCCATGATGCCATCCAGCCATCTCATCCTCGGTCGTCCCCTTCTCCT
>SJYC01053901.1:0-15944 GCA_006408675.1 Madoqua kirkii
TGCAGTTTGTGGTTCCTCTTTATTGTGGAGGTTCCTCCCTGTGGGTGGGATTGGACGAGTGGCTTGTCAAGGTTTCCTGGTTAGGGAAGCTTGTGTCAGTGTTCTGGTGGATGCAACTGGATTTCTTCTCTCCAGAGTGCAGTGAAGTGTCCAGTAGTGAGTTTTGAGATGTCTATGAGTTTGATGTGACTTTGGGCAGCCTGTATATTGAAGTTCAGCTATGTTCCTATGTTGCTGGATAATTTGTGTGGTATGTCTTTCTCTGGAACTTGTTGGCTTTTGGGTGGTGTTTGGTTTCAGTGTAGGTATGGAGGCTTTTGAATGATCTCTCATTGATTAATGTTCCCTGGAGTCAGGAGTTCTCTGGTGTTCTCAGGTTTGGGGCTTAAGCCTCCTGCCTCTGGTTTTTAATCTTATTCTTATAGTAGCCTCAAGACTTCTCCATCCATACAACACTGATGATAAAACTTTTAGGTTAATGATAAAAAGATTCTCCACAGTGAGGGACACCTAGAGAGGTTCACAGAGTTACATGGAGAAGAGAAGAGGGAGGAGGGAGATGGAGGTGACCAAGATGAGAAGAGGGGGAATCAAAAGAGGAGAGAGCAGTCTAGCCAGTAAACAAATCCCTATGTGCTCTCCACCATCTGGAACCCTCAGAGAGGTTCATGGAGTTACACAGAGAAGAGAAGAGGGAAGAAGGAGATAGAGGTGAGCAAGAGAAAAGGGGGAAATCAAAAAGAGAGTGCTAGATCTAGGCAGTACTCTGTTCCCTAAGTGTTCTCCACGCCTGAAACACACACACAGATACTCACAGAGTTGGGTAGAGAAGACAAGGGGGAAGGAGGAGTTAGAGTTGACCTGAGGGAGAAAAAGGAGAGTCAAAAGGGGCACAGAGTAATCAAGCCAGTAATCACACTCCTAAGTAAAAATGGGTACTGAAGATTGGATTCTTAAATGTACAATATTGATAACAAATATCAAAAGGCAAAGATTAAAAATCTAGAGCAGAGGTTAGACTCTCAAAAATACAATATTAAAAAAAATCATGAAAAGTATAAGAAATATATATCAAGTTTGCTTTAAAAATAGGGTCTCTTTTTTTTGCAGGATAATAGTAGGTTATAAAAATGAAAATTAAAGGAGTAATAGGCGACTTTAAAAAAAGAAAAAGAAACTTTTTAATTAAAAAAAATGATAATATTAAAAATATATCTAGGAATTTCTCTGGAGCTGTTGCGGGCAGTGTGGGGTCAGTTCAGTTTCAGATTGTTCCTTGTTCCTGCTTAAACTTCTCAAGATCAATAGACCCTTTCCAATGTAGTCAGTGTTAACTACAAGGATTTTAATCTGTTTCACCCATCACTTCCAAAGCGGTTCCCTCTGTTTATTTGGCTTCTTCTGCTTGCAGGCCTCTTCAGTGTCTAATTTCTGCCCTGACACAAGGAAGTGAAGGTGGTCTCTTGTTTAGGCTCACTTGTTCAGTCGTGCTGTGGGAAGGGAGGAACATTGCCAAAAAACATCCCTGGCGTGTGTGGGGAGTGTTCGCAGTGTCTCAGCCACATTGGGTTTGCCCCGGCTCATGGTGTCTGTGCTTTCCCAGTCTATACTGCTCAGGCTTCAGGTTGCCCTGCAGGGAGAAGGCCCTGGGTTGCATGCAGTTCCCAGGTCTAAGCCACTCAGGTTCTGGTTCTCGGGTAGACCATGAAGGCCCAGACTCGGTTGGGACTGCATTTTGTGCCCTTCCCAGGTCCAAGAAGCTCAGGCACCCAGGTGTTTGGCGAGTGCACTCTCCTCGGGCATCGAGTGTGTCTTATCACCTCCCTGGCCGCTTGGTTTCCTGGGTGGCAGCGGTGCGCCCATCTCCAGTGTGTCATCTGTCTCTTCTGGGGAGCTGATCTCTGGCTACAACCCTTCTGGTGGATGTCAACAGTCCAGAATCCCAGGAAGTCTTGGTTGGAAACCTGAAGCCTGTTTGCAGTTTGGTAGGGGATGCCATCTCTGGGGCGAAGTTTGCCCCTTTCCAGCTATGGTTGGCACCCGTCTGCCCCCTGCCTCCAGCAGGGGATGAGCTGGTCCTCAGCCTGCTAGCTCTCCTCTGGTATTCGCTCAGTCCTTTGTTCCGTGAGCAGGCCTGGCAGTACCTTAGGTCAGGGCTTTCGCTGGATAGTTTTCTCTCTCTTTTTTCTGCTCTGTCTCCCTGGCTATCCCACAGTTTAGGTTGCTATCTCATTTAGCTCCCTCAGTTTGCCCTGAGGGCATTCAGGCCCAGTCCTCACCCTAAGCAATGAAGCCAGCTCCTCCATGTTCAGCCCCCTCTTGCTGGTGCCAGATGCGAGCGTCTGGGGTACTTCGCTGCTGGGAGTTGCCATTAGGCACATAATCTATGGGCTTTATTTATTTATTTATTTATTTGTCCTCCTGGTTATGTTGCCCTCTGAGATTCCAAAACTCCCCACAGACCTGCCAGTGATAGGGTTTCCTGGTGTTTGGAAACTCTCTGTTTTTATCTTTTATATTTTGTTCTACCTCTTTTCAAAGACAATGGACCACTTTTCTGGGTGCCTGATGTCCTCTGCCAGTGTTCAGAAGTTGTTTTGTGGAATTTGCTCAGAGTTCAAATGTTCTTTCAATGAATTTGTGGGGGAGAACGTGGTGTCCCCATCCTATTCATCTGTCATCTTAGGACTGCCCCCCCCCCCGACCCACCCAACTCCAGTATTCTTGTCTGGAGAATCCCCGTGGAGACAGGAGCCTGGAGGGCTATGAATGGTCCATGTGGTTGCAGAGTCAGATATGACTGAGCAACTAAACACAGCACAGAGATATATGAGACTTTATTATCCTATATATACAAGACAGAATAAATAAGAATCATAGAGTCACTACTCCTAGCCTATGGAAAGCTACTACAAATAACAGTGTCTCATGGGCTGTTTAAATTCCTGTCGTATAATATGACACTAATAATTTCTGAAAAGGAAACAGAAGGAGGCAGAAAGGAAGAAATGGCTAGACGGGAAGTTAGAGAATACATACTTTCAAGCAACTTACTTTTGTGGTCAGTGGAACTGGAAAGGAGGCCAGTCAAGAGTGAAAAAATGAATAATAGTTGGTAAAATTGCACTGGCTGACTATTTTCCCAAAGATCTAAGAAATTTTTAAAGAGGTAAAAGTCTCCAGCTAACTGTGTATATCATAACATAGATATGGGGCTAAGAGCTGTCCTCCTTTAATTGACTAAGGTCTAATGATAGTCATTATATTTAAAGGTTGGAAGATATAATTATCTGATGCCATGAAATATTCTTCCACTTAAGAGGCCTAAATCTTCTTGTTGTCTCTCTGTTACTGATGTCATTTATTCTCTTGGGTCTACTAGTACTTTATTAAGCTAAAGTCTATTTACATGATGAAAGTGAAAGAGGAGAGTGAAAAAGTTGGCTTAAAGCTCAGCATTCAGAAAACTAAAATCATGGCATCTGGTCCCATCACTTCATGGCAAATAGATGGGGAAACAGAGACTGACTTTATTTTGGGGGGCTCCAAAATCACTGCAGATGGTGATTGCAGCCATGAAATTAAAAGATGCTTACTCCTTGGAAGGAAAGTTATGACCAAACTAGATAGCATATTCAAGAGCAGAGACATTACTTTGCCAACAAAGGTCCATCTAGTCAAGGCTATGGTTTTTCCAGTGGTCATGTATGAATGTGAAAGTTGGACTATAAAAAAACCTGAGCACTGAAGAATTGATGCTTTTGAACCGTGGTGTTGGAGAAGACTCCTGAGAGTCCCTTGGATTGCAAGCAGATCCAACCAGTCCATCCTAAGGGCTGTCTCTTATACACATCTAGATGTGTATAAGACACAGGTGGAAGGGCTCCAAAATCACTGCAGATGGTGATTGCAGCCATGAAATTAAAAGATGCTTACTCCTTGGAAGGAAAGTTATGACCAAACTAGATAGCATATTCAAGAGCAGAGACATTACTTTGCCAACAAAGGTCCATCTAGTCAAGGCTATGGTTTTTCCAGTGGTCATGTATGAATGTGAAAGTTGGACTATAAAAAAACCTGAGCACTGAAGAATTGATGCTTTTGAACCGTGGTGTTGGAGAAGACTCCTGAGAGTCCCTTGGATTGCAAGCAGATCCAACCAGTCCATCCTAAGGGAGATCAGTCCTGAGTGTTCACTGGGAGGACTGATGTTGAAGCTGAAACTCCAATACTTTGGCTACCTGATTAGAAGAGCTGACTCATTGGAAAAGACCCTGATGCTGGGAAAGATTGAAGGCAAGAGAAGAAACAAACCACTGAGGATGAAATGGTTGGATGGTATCACTGACTCAATGGACATGAGTTTGGGTAAACTCCAGGTGTTGATGGACAGGGAGGCCTGGCATGCTGTGATCCATGGGGTCACAAAGAGTCGGACACAACTGAGTGACTGAACTGAACTGAACTGATTTTATACTAGCAGACAATGAACTAATTCTTTAATATGCCTACCTAATATTCAGTTGAGAAACATGATTTATTTATCAGGATCTTTACTGGTGAACATTTCACTTGTTTACATTCTTTTGGTATTATTAACTATGGTATAATAATTTATCATGGAAAATATAATTTCACACACATAAATACTGAAATAAATTTTTGTAGAATAGAATAGATTTCTAAATTGCAATTTCCAGGTCAAATGGTATATACATTTTAAAAGCAGCTTTATTGAGGTTTTATTGACATACAATACACTATACATGATTAAAGTGTTCAATTTAATACATTTTGATGTATATGTACAACCAGAATCCATAATCATGATCAAGATTATGAACATATCCATCTCCTGCCAAAATATATTCATGCCCCTTTGTATTCTGTCCAAGTCTGTCCTTTTGCCCAACACTCTGGTTCTTAGGCAACCAGTGATCAGCTATTTTTCACTGTGGGCTAGTTTACATTTTATACAATTTTATGTAATCAGAATTATGCAGTATGTAATCTTTTGTTTGGAGTCCTTTCATTGGAATAATTATTTTGAGATTTATTTGATTGTTACCTCTATCAATAAACCATTGTTTTTATTGTGTGCCTGTCAGCAAATCTGAAAGTTCCAGCAGTGGCACAGGATTGGAAAAGATCAATCCTCTTTGCAATTCCCAAGAAGGGTAGTAGTAAAGACTGTTCAAACCATCAGACAATTGCACTTATCTTCCATGCTAGTAAGATCACGCTTAAAATCTTACATGCTAGGCTTCAACATTGTTCAAACCAAGAACTTCCAGACATCCATGCTAGTTTAGGAAAGGCAAAGGAACCAGAGATCAAGTTGCCAACATTCTCTGGATCATAAGCAAGCAAGGGAATTCCAGAAAAACACCTACCCGTGTTTCATCTACTAAGCTAAAGCCTTTGACTGTGTGGATCACAACAAACTATGGAAAGCTCTTAAAGAAATGGGAATACCAGACCACCTTATCTGTCTCCTGAGAAACCTGTATGTGGGTCAAGAAGGAACATTAGAACCCTGTATGGAACAACTGACTAGTTCAGGATTGAGCAAGGAGTACAACAGGGCAGTCTGCTGTCACCCTGTTTGTTTCACCTACCTGCTGAGCACATCATAAGAAATGCTGAGGTGAATGAATTACAAACTAGAATCAAGATAGGTGGGAGAAACATCAACAGCCTCTAATGGCAGAATGGCAGAAAGTGAAGAGAAAAGAAAAGAGCCTCTTGATGAAGGTGAAGGAGGAAAATGAGAGATATAGCTTAAAACTAAATATTAGAAAAACTAAGATCATGGCATCTGGTCCCATCACTTCATGGCAAATAGGAGAAAACGGGAAAGTAGTGACAGATTTCCTCTCCTTGGCTCTAAAATCACTGCAGATGATGACTTCAGCCATGAAATCAGGAGATGATTGCTTCTTGTAGGAAAGCTATGACAAACCTAGACAGTTGTGTTGAAAAGCAGAGACTTTACTCTGCTGACAAAGGTCTATATAGTCAAGGCTATGGTCTACCTAATGGTCATGTACGGTTGTGAGAGCTGGACCATAAAGAAGGCAGAGGGCCAAGAATTGATGCCTTGTCTGACTCTTTGTGACCCCATGGACCGAAGCATGCCAGGCTTCCCTCTCCTTCACTATCTCCTGGAGTTTGTTCAAATTCAAGTCCATTGAGTGGATGATGCTATCTAACCATCTCATCCTCTGCTACCCCTTCTTTTTCGTTCAGTCTTTCCAAGCATCACAGTCTTTTTCCGTGAGTTGGTTCTTCATATCCAGTGGCCAAAATATTGAAGCTTCAGCTTCAACATCAGTCTTCCCAATGAATATTCGAGGTTGAATTCCTTTCAGACTGACTGGTTTGATCTCCTTGCAGACCATGGGACTCCAAGAGTCTTCTCTAGCATCACAATATGAAAGCATCGATTCTTCTGTGCCCAGCCTTCTTTATGGTCCAACTCTCACATCCATACATGACTTCGGGAAAACCATAGCTTTGACTATACAGAATTTTGTCAGCAAAGTGATGATTCTGCTTTTTAATATGCTGTCTAGGTTTGTCATAGCTTTCCTTCCAAGGAGTAAATGTCTTTTAATTTCATGCTTGCAATCAATATCAGCAATGATTTTTTAAAATGTTTAATTTTTTAAAAATAGATGGTCAAATTATTTTGTCTATATTTTGCTCTCTTATTAATATATTTAAATTGAAACATGATTGATTCACATAATTATATTAGTTTCAGGTGTACAGCATACTGATTCAATAATATAGATTATACTCCTCTTTAAATTATTGCAAGATAATGGCTATATGTCCCTGTGCTATATAATGTATCCTTGTTGCTTATCTATTTTGCAACAATGGTTTGTGTGTTTGAATCCCATGTCCCTGTCTGGCTCGTGCTTCCCATCCCCACTGGCATCTACTAGTTTGTTTTCTATATCTGTGAGTCTGTTTCTGTTTTGTTATATGCATTCATTTTTTTTTTTTTAGATTTGACACACAAGTGATAACATATTGTCTTTCTCTGACTTATCTCACTAAGCATAATAATATCTAGGTCCATTCACACTGTTGCAAATGGCAGCATTTCATTCTTTTTAATGGTTAATTAATATTCCATTATGTATGTGTATATGTGACATTTTTCTTTATCTTTTGATGGGTACTTAGATTGTTTACATAGCTTGGCTATTGTAACTAGTGCTGTTATGAGTATTTGGATGCATGCATCTTTTTGAAATAGCATTTTCATTTTCTTTGGATATGTTCCCAGCAGTAGAAATGCTAGATCATATGATAGATCTCCTTTAATTTACAATTCCACCAGCAGTGTACTAGGGTTCCATTTTTCCACATTTTCTGAACATTAGTTATTTGTAGACTTCTTGGTGATAGCCATATGTATAGGTATGAAGTGATAACTCAGTTTTTCTTTTTTTGATCTGTGTATTTCTGATGATTAGTGATGTTTTGCTTTTTTTTTTTTTATGTACCTCTTAGCCATCTGTGTATATTCTTTGAATAAATGTCTACTTCTTATTTCTAAGTGAGGGTCTTTATGTTTTTGATATATGAGCTGTTAATATGTGATGAATATTAAATACTTGGTCATATGATTTGCAAATAATTTCTCCCATTCAGATGGTTGCCTTTTCATTTTATTAATGGTTTCCTTTGCCACACAAAAAGTTTTTAAATTTAAGCTGATTTCACTTGTTTATTTTTGTTTTTACTTATTTTGCCTTAGGAGATAGATCCAAAAAAATATTGTAATGGTGACCTTACAGAATGAGTGTTTCTGAGTAGATTGGCAATGGATATTAGATTTTCTTTTGATGTTCTGTTGAATTCTCATGTGAAGACATTTGGCACTGAACTTTATAAAAAAAAACGAAAACTTTTGTCTGCACTGTTTTTATTGCAAAGCACAGGCTCTTTGTTGATGCACATGGGCTTTCTCTAGTTGTGGTACATGGGCTCTTGAATGAGTGGGCTCAGTAGTTGAGATGTGTGGGCTTTGTTGCCCCACAGCATGTGTGATCTTAGTTCCTTGACCAGGAATCAAACTTGAATACTAGCATTGGAAGGCAGGCTCTTAAACACTGTAACACCAGGAAGGTCTGTGGTTTCGAACTTTTGTTTGCAGGCAGATTTTTGCTACAAATTCAATTTCACTACTAGTGATCAGTTTGCTCAGATTGTCTATTTCCTCCTGAAATGTTGTATGTTTCAAGAAACTGCCAGTTTCTTTTTGGTTGTCCATTTTATTGGTATATAACTTAAAAATTTTTTTATTGCAAAAAAATTATTGGCATAACTATGTTAAATCATAGTTTCCTTTTTATTTTTTTTTAGTCTCTATGGTATTGGTTGTGATTTTCCCTCTTTTATTTCTTGTTTTATTTGTTCAGGTCCCCTCTCTTTTCTTTTTGATGAGCCTGGATATGGTTTATCAAATTTGCTTATATTTTCTAAGAAGAGCTCCCAGTTTCTTTGATATTTTCTGTTGTATTTAGTCTCTATTTTATTTATTCCTCTCAGATCTTTATTTTTCCCTTTCTTTGCTGACTTTGGGCTTTCATTGTTTTTCTTTTCCTAATTCCTTTAGTTGAAAGGTTAGGTTTGTATAGGGATTTTTTTCTAGTTTGAGGTAGGCCTGCAATTGCTATTCTAAAACTTCCCTTTTTGAAGCGCTTTTGCTGCATCCCACTTTTATTTGTCTTGTGGTATTTTATGACTTCCTCTTTGCTTCCTCATTGCCCTTTGTTTTTTTAGTGCTATGGTGTTTAGTCTACAGGCATTTGTACTTTTCCCATTTTCTTTCTTGTGATTGATTTCTAGCTTCACTCATTGTGGTCAGAAAAAAATGCTTGATATAATTTCTGTCCTCTCAAGTTTGTTGAGATGTGTTTTGTGGGATAACATATAATCTATTCTGTAGAATGTTCCTTGTGCATTTGAGAAGAATATGTATTCCACTGGTTTGGATCAAATGTCTTATAGATATCTATTAAGTCCACTGGTTTATTATGTTATGTAAGACAACTGTTGCCTTATTGGTTTTCTGTCTGGGTGATATGTAGATTGAGGTAAGTGGGTCATTAAGGTACGCTTTTCTTAATGTATTGTTTTCAATTTTTTTCTTAATGTATTGTTTTCCATTTTTCCCTTAATGTCTGTCAATATTTGCTTTATATATTTAGGTGCTCCTTATTGGGTCCATTTATATTAACCAGTGTAATATCCTATTTTGGTATTGATCCTTTCATCATAGTATAATACTCTTCTTTGTCTGTTGTTAAAAATTTTGTTTTAAAGTCTATGTTGCCTATTATGAGTATTGCTAATCCCACTTTTTATTTGTTTCCCTCTAATGACTTTTTCCATTCTCTTACTTTCAGGCTCTGTGAATCTTTAGTTCTCAAGTGAGTCTCCTGTGAGCAATATATAGATGGATCTTGTTTTTCATTCAATCAGCCATCCTCTATCTTTTGCTTGGAGCATTTAGTCCATTGCCTTTTAAAGTAATGATTGAAGACATGTTCTCAATGCCTGCCATTTTTTTATTTGTTTTCCTTCTGCTCTGTAGTTCTTCTCTTCACCATTATATTTCTTCTTTGTGGTTTGATGATTTTCTTTGGTTGTATGCTTGTGCACCTTTCTTTTTCATTTTGCATTATCTATTGTAAGGCTTTGATTTGTGATTACTATGGGGTTCCAACCAGTCCACCCTGGTGGCTCAGATGGTAAAGTGTCTGCCTACAATGTGGGAGACCTGGGTTCAATCCCTGGGTCAGGAAGATCCTCTGAAGAAGGAAATGGTAATCCACTCCAGCACTCTTGCCTGGAAAATCCCATGGACAGAAGAGCCTGATAGGCTACAGTCCATGGGGTCACAAAGAGTCAGACATGACTAAGTGACTTCACTTATGGGGTTCCAACCAGTCCATCCTAAAGGAGATCAGCCCTGGGTGTTCATTGGAAGGACTGATGTTGAAGCTGAAACTCCAATACTTTGGCCACCTGATGCGAAGAGCTGACTCATTGGAAAAGATCCTGATGCTGGAAAAGATTGAGGGCAGGAGAAGGGAATGACAGAGGATGAGATGGTTGGATGGCATTACTGACTCAATGGACATGGGTTTGAATGGACTCCTGGAGTTGGTGATGAACAGGGAGGCCTGGAGTGCTGCAGTGCATGGGGTCGCAAAGAGTTGGACATGACTGAGTGACTGAACTGAACTGAACTGAACTACTATGGGGTTCATTATGTGGACCTATAACTAGATCTGTTTGTTTCAAATAGGTATTCCTTTAAACTCAAGCACATTCTAATAAAGCTACATTTTTAACCCTCTTCTCCTATATTTTGTGTTTTGATTTTACATTATCATGTTTATCCCTTTACTGATTATTATAGATATACTTTATTTTACATTTATCTTTAAACTTCATACTATCTTAAGTGATCAATCTTCAGCCCTTATTATATATTTGCTTTTCATAGAAAAATGTTGCCTTTTCAATAGATATTTAACTCTTATTATAGCTTTTTATTTTCCACTTTGAGAACAACACTTAATATTTCTTTTAGGGTCCTGTACATGATATCGCTTCAGTCATGTCCAACTCTTTATGACCCCATGAACCATAGCCTGCCAGGCTCCTCTGTCCATGGGATTCTCCAGACAAAAATATTGGAGTTGTTTCCCATGTCCTCCTCCAGGGGATTTTCCTGACCCAGGGACTGAACACACATCTCCTAAGTCTCCTGCACTGCAGGTGAATTTTTTATCACTGAACCAAAAGAGGAGTCCATTTTAGGGTTAATTTAGTATTTATGAGCTTTTAGTTTTTCCTTGTTTGAAGCTGTTTATCTCTCCTTCAGTTATAGCTGTCTTCCCTGGTGACTCAGATGGTAAAGCATCTGCTTACAGTGTGGGAGACCCAGGTTTGATCCCTGGGTTGGGAAGATCCTCTGGAGAAGGAAATGGCAACCCACTCCAGTACTTTTGCCTGGAAAATCCCATGGATGGAGGAGCCTTGTAGGTTACAGTCCGTGGGATCACAGCAGAGTATCCTAAGTTGTAGGTTTTTCCTTTTTGGCACTTTAAATATATTGTGCTACTCCCTTCTGGCCTTCAGATTTTCTGTGGAAAAGTCAGCTGATAGCCTCATGGGGACTCCTGTGGATATGACTTTTTGTTTTTCTCTTGCTGGCTGTAAAAAATCTCTCTTTATATTTATCCTTTAGCATTTCAATTATATGTATCAGCATGGGTCTGTCTCAATTCATCTTATATGGGACCCTCTATGCTTCTTAAACCTGGATATCTCTTTCCTGCTTCAGATTGAGAATTTTTCAGCCACAATTTCATTAAATTCACTTTCAACTCCCTTCGGTTTCTCTTGCCTCCTAGAACCGCTATAATGAAAATGTTGGTTCATTTCCTGTTATCTCAAACATCATTTAAACTGCTATCATTTTGTAAAGTTGCCTTTGCTAGTACTATTCTGATTGGGTGAATTCTATTATTCTAAATTTCAGATCAGTTGTGTATTGTTCTGTATCACCTACTCTGCTGTTTATTCCTTCTACTCTGTTTTCCATTTTACTTATTGTAGTCTTCAATTCTGACTCATTCTATTTATTTATTTAGCTCTTTGTTAAAATTCTCAGTGTTTATCTATTCTTTACCAAAATTCAGTTAGCCTTCCTGTTTCTGAGGGGATTAACAGGTAGGAACGCCAGAGGTTGCCAAGCAGCAGGAGGAAATAAACTGCAACTGGCAGACTTTTTCTTTATTCCTTCTCTATTGGTTCAGAACATCTGGTTCTGTATGAACTTAAATTTTCTCAAACCTTGAGCTAACCAATGCATTTTCCTTACAAAAACATTTTGCTTAAGCTATGTTACTCAATTATACAAAAAAGATCTTCACAACCCAGATAATCATGATGGTATGATCAGTCACCTAGAGCCAGAAATCCTGAAGTGCGAAGTCAAGTGGGCTTTAGGAAGCATCACTATGAACAAAGCTAGTGGAGGTGATGAAATTCCAGGGGAGCTACTTCAAATCCTAAAAGATGATGCGGTGAAAGTGCTGCATTCAATATGCCAACAAATTTGGAAAATGCAGCAGTGGCCACAGAGCTGGAAAAGGTCAGTTTTCATTCCAATCCCAAAGAAAGACAATGCCAAAGAATGCTCAAACTACCAGAAAATTGCACTCATCTCACACACTAGTAAATTCAAAATTCTCCAAGCCAGACTTCAACAGTAAGTGAACTGTGAGCTTCCAGATGTTCAGCTGGATTTAGATAAGGCAAAGGAACCAGAGATCAAATTTCCAGCATCCTCTGAATCATTGAAAGAGCAAGAGAGTTCCAGAAAAATATCTACTTCTGCTTTATCAACTACACCAACACCTTTGACTGTGTGGAACACAAGAAACCATGGAAAATTCTGAAAGAGATAGGAATACCAGACCACCTGACCTGCCTCCTGAGAAATCTGTATGCAGGTTGGGCAGCAACAGTTAGAACTAGACATGCAACAACAGATTGGTTCCAAATCCAGAAAGGAGTACATCAAGGCTGTATATTGTCACCCTGCTTATAACATATGCAGAGTACATCATGAGAAATGCTGGGCTGGAAGAAGCACAAGCTGGAATCAGGCTTGCCGGGAGAAGTACCTATAACCTCAAATATGTAGATGACACCACCCTTATGGCAGAAAGTGAAGAAGAACTAAACAACCTCTTGATGAAAGTGAAAGAGGAGAGAAAATGTGGCCTTAAAACTCATTATTCAGAAAACTAAGATCATAGCATCTGGTCCCATCACTTCATGGCATATAGATGAGGAAGCAATGGAAACAGTGAGACTTTACTTTTTAGGGGCTCCAAAATCACTGCAGATGGTGACTGCAGTGATTTAAAGACTTTTGCTCCTTGAAAGAAAAGTTATGAACAACCTAGACAACAACATATTGGGAAGTAGAGGCATTACTTTGCCAACAAAAGCCCATCTAGTCAAAGCTATGGTTTTTTCAGTGATCATGTACAGATGTAAGAGTTGGACTATAAAGAAAGCTGATCACTGAAGAATTGATCTTTTGAACTGTGGTGTTAGAGAAGACTCTTGAGAGTCCCATGGACTGCAAGCAGAGCCAAACAGTCTATCCTAAAGGAGATCCATCCTGATTATCCATTGGAAGGACTGATGTTGAAGCTAAAACTCCAATATTTTGGCCACCTGATGGGAAGGGCTGACTCACTGGAAAAGACCCTGATGCTGGGAAAGATTGAGGGCAGGAGGAGAGGGGGACAACAGAGGATGAAATAGTTGGATGGCATCACTGACTCAATGGACATGGGTTTGGGTAGACTCCAGGAGTTGGTGATGGATAGGGAGGCCTGGTGTGCTGCGGTTCATGGGGTCACAAAGAGTCAGGCATGACTGAGCAACTGAACTGAATAGACATAAAACACCTTACTAAAAACTAGCAAGCAGACATTCTTTCTGCCCTCTTCTGATGTCTATGTCAGAAGCTCTTTTACACTTTAATAAAATTCTGTTATACAAAAAGCTCTGAGTGGTCAAGCCTGGTCGTTGGCCCCAGAATTGAAATCCTCTCCTCCGGAGGTCACAGACTCCAGCATAGCACACAGCTTACAACTGCAAACTTTCATCTCTAATGCTTTGAATAATTTATCTGGTAAATTCTCTACTTTTGTTTCATTCATTTTAATTTTCTTTTCTTTTTTTCTGGGATTTTCTCTTGCTTTTTTCAGTTGAGACCAGTTCTTCTCTGTCTTTTCATTTTACTCAAAACTCTGTGTCTATGAATATAAGTGAAATGATTATCAGTTGTGTTTCTAAGCATGTACTTATATTTTACTGTCCTTATCAGTCACCCTGTGCCCATATCCTTTTGATCTGAGAGCCAGAGTTGATATGAGTAAGAGTCATGTCTTTCTTCAGGGTATATTTGCAGCTATCATCTTTGTAGATGGTGGGCCTGGAAATGAAGGGCCTAGGTCCAGTCAGATGTAAGCTGAGGCTTCCAGTCTGTTTAGGGACCATTACCACCCTATCAAGGGCAGGTTTGGATTCCAAGTATCCTTGCACCAGAGGGTAGCAATGCTTCAGTAAGAGAGATCCATGTGGGCTTTTGGCTTGTAACAGGGCATGAGCTGTGATGGGCTGACCTCAAACAGAGGTTTGGTCTCCCTCTGTTGTGCAGTCTGTGCAACCACCAGCAATGTCAGACCCACGTATATGAGTCTCCTTTATATTTCACAGCTATTGACCCCAGCTTCCACTGCTCCCATTCCTTTATGGCATTGTCCCCTAGGGCATGCAGGGTCTGTGTGGGCTCTCAGAATGTATGTGGTGTGGGCCCTGGCTGAATGGATGTTGTCAAAGTTTGGGGCCATCTATAAACTCTATCTGTGCGAGCAACCGCAATGGCCACCTGCAGCGTGTTCAGATACTACCCCTGGTCCAATTCACCTCTGTGTCCCATAGTTGAACTCACTTGATTTAACTTTAGACACACAGGAAAGTCATTGGAAACCAGACAGTCACTGGAACAGTTCTCAGTCTGCCCTCTCTCCTCTGCCTCAGTGGCAAGCCAGTGCTCACATGCTCCTCATGAGCAGAGTGCAGGATTTCCAAAGCCCTCCTGTTAGTTTAAGTTGCCCTCCAACAGGCCATGGGGGATCCTCTTCCCTGTGTCTGACTTCAGGGCTGGCACAGCCAATATGGGGCTTATAGCTCACTCCCAAGGGCAGATCTCCACAAGTTTTCCCCTTTACTCTGAGTCCTCTCCCAAGGACAAAAATCTCAATCCAATCACATTTATTCCCTTACTATTCAGTTCTGTGTGGGTATGTCTTACAGCTTTGGTTATAAAGGAGTCTTTCTGCCAGTTTCCAGTTAGTTTTCAGTGGCATTTATTCTACACATAGACATATTTTTGATGTGTTCACAGAGGTAATTGAGTTCTACGTATTTCTACACTGCCATTTGATCAACTTCATGTTGAACATTTAAGGAACTACCAAACCGTTTCCCAAAGCTGTTTTATCATTTTATGTTCCCACTAGAGTTATATATGTGGAGAAGGCAATGGCACCCCATTCCAGTACTCTTGCCTGGAAAAATCCCATGGACAGAGGAGCCTGGTAGGCTGCAGTCCATGGGGTCGCTAAGAGTCGGACACGACTGAGAGACTTCTCTTTCACTTTTCACTTTCATGCACTGAAGGAAATGGCAACCCACTCCAGTGTTCTTGCCTGGAGAGTCCCAGGGACAGAGGAGCCTGGTGGGCTGTTCTCTCTGGGGTCGCACAGAGTGGGACACGACTGACGCGACTTAGCAGCAGCAGCAGCAGCAGAGATATATGAGAGTTCCAGGTGTTCTAGACCCTTGTCAATGTTATGTATGGTAAACCTCTAACTTCAACACTCTAACAAATGTGTAGTGGTATCTCACTGTGGTTTTAATTTATATTTTTCTAATCAATAATGTTGAGCATTTTTTCATGTTCTTATTTGCTATTTTTAATCTTTGGTGAAGTTGTTAGTTCTTATAGATTTTGAGTGTTCTTTATATATTCTGGGTGTATGTTATTGATCTATATATATTTTACAAAATGTTCCCGCAGTGGGTGCTTTGTCTTTTTATTTTCTTCATAATATCTTTTAAAGAAATGGAAAATTTAAATTTGAAGTTCATTGTAATAGTGTGTTCTTCTATGGATCATGATTTTTGCATTATATCTATGAAATCTTTGCCTAACTCAAGTTCATAAAGTTTTTCTCTTATGTCTTTTTCTAGAAATTTTATAATATTAGGTATTATGTTGAGATATATGATACATTTTGAGTAATTTTTGTATATGGTAT
>SJYC01053902.1:0-15386 GCA_006408675.1 Madoqua kirkii
ATTTAAAATGTTGAATTCTATTTGATTGCTTTTGTAAAAATAAAATAACCTTCAGAGTATAACATATGAACACTGAGTTTGTAAAAAGTATTTGAACTTTTAACACTCTGAAATAGTGTTTTAAAAGGGCATCTCAAATGGTTTCATTAGAAAACTATTGCCAAGTTAAATGTAGGACTTTGTAAGATTCAGATCTCTTCATTCACCAAGATAATTTTCAGTAACATGGACTGATCAGAACAGCATTTGAAAAGTCCAGAGACACGGTGAGGCGATCTAAATAAGCTGCTTTGACTTAAACGGGCTATTGCTTTACTTTATTTTACTGTCTATATTTGCAAAACAAGATCTCAAAAAAGTTTGACTCCTTTCAATAAGATGTGGGTCTCAACTGACTGATTCCCTACTATGAATCTCTTTAATAGCATCAATATTATTTGGCAAATATATCTATGGGGCTTTGATCCCTCAACATTCATAGGCAAAAACAGGAATATGTTATGATATTAAAATGTTAAGATTCCTTGGAGAACTGTTAGCAAAAAAAAAAAAAAAGGAAACTAAATCTCTTATCTAGACTTTTCTTCCTGTTTATAAGAAATATGAGGAATAGAAGAACTAACTGAATTCTGTAGTGGAGAATTAGACAAGTCTAGAGTTTGAGTTATTGTACAAGATAGCTTGTCTGGACTTTTCAAGAAACCAATATAATAAAACAAGGAGTGGAGTCATCTAGATTAAGAAACTTGGGATATAACCAAATGTAAGGTGTGATTCTTATTTGGCATCTGATTCAGAAAATCAAAACAACTGTAAGACATTTAGGGGGATGTGGGGAAATACAAGGATAGAATGGGTTTTAGGTAATGTGGTATGTTTAATTTTCCTAGAGGTATGATGTTGATGATGTTGTTGAAATGTGAAGGACAGTACCCTTCTTACGAGATGCATGCCAAAGTTTTCAAATTTGAATAGTCATGATGTTTGTAGCATATTTTAAAATAAATATGTAAAAAAAATTAGTCAGCTGTTGTTGAATCTTTGTGGAAAATATAGTATGTTCATTGGTCATTCTGTAAACTTCTGTATGTTAAATTTTTTTAATAAAAGAATTGAAGCAAAAATTTGATTGGAAAAGTGATGCGTATGAAATTTCCAGTCAGTATTCTTCCTTTATCCACAGATTTCTGGTTTGAGAGTTTATCCTATATGGATGTGATCACTGGAGATAACTTAACCATTGTTTATTCTGGTTCCTCTTATAATAAACACACAAATGAGTTATTGTACAAGATAGCTTGTCTGGACTTTTCAAGAAACCAATATAATAAAACAAGGAGTGGAGTCATCTAGATTAAGAAACTTGGGATATAACCAAATGTAAGGTGTGATTCTTATTTGGCATCTGATTCAGAAAATCAAAACAACTGTAAGACATTTAGGGGGATGTGGGGAAATACAAGGATAGAATGGGTTTTAGGTAATGTGGTATGTTTAATTTTCCTAGAGGTATGATGTTGATGATGTTGTTGAAATGTGAAGGACAGTACCCTTCTTACGAGATGCATGCCAAAGTTTTCAAATTTGAATAGTCATGATGTTTGTAGCATATTTTAAAATAAATATGTAAAAAAAATTAGTCAGCTGTTGTTGAATCTTTGTGGAAAATATAGTATGTTCATTGGTCATTCTGTAAACTTCTGTATGTTAAATTTTTTTAATAAAAGAATTGAAGCAAAAATTTGATTGGAAAAGTGATGCGTATGAAATTTCCAGTCAGTATTCTTCCTTTATCCACAGATTTCTGGTTTGAGAGTTTATCCTATATGGATGTGATCACTGGAGATAACTTAACCATTGTTTATTCTGGTTCCTCTTATAATAAACACACAACACCTTATATCTCCTGCTAAATATGACTAAAAATCCTAGAGAATGCATGGAACAGCAGCCTTCAATTCAGTTCAGTTCAGTTCAGTCGCTCAGTTGTGTCCGACTCTTTGCGACCCCATGAACCGCAGCACGCCAGGCCTCCCTGTCCATCACCATCTCCCGGAGTTCACTCAGACTCACGTCCATCGAGTCCGCGATGCCATCCAGCCATCTCATCCTTGGTCATTCCCTCTCCTCCTGCCCACAATCCCTCCCAGCGTGAGTCTGCCAGTGAGTCAACTCTTCTCATGAGGTGGCCAAAGTACTGGAGTTTCAGCTTTAGCATCATTCCTTCCAAAGAAATCCCAGGGTTGATCTCCTTCAGAGTGGACCGGTTGGATCTCCTTGCAGTCCAAGGGACTCTCAAGAGTCTTCTCCAACACCGCAGTTCAAAAGCATCAATTCTTTGGCGCTCAACCTTCTTCACAGTCCAACTCTGATATCCATACATGACCACTGGAAAAACCATAGCCTTGACTAGACGGACCTTAGTCGGCAAAGTAATCTCTGCTTTTGGATATACTATCTAGGTTGGTCATAACTTTTCTTCCAAGGAGTAGGCATCTTTTAATTTCATGGTTGCAGTCACCATCTGCAGTGATTTTGGAGCCCCCCAAAATAAAGTCTGACACTGTTTCCACTGTTTCCCCATCTATTTCCCATGAAATGATGGACAGCAACCTTAGGATCCTGAAAAGTAATGATGGTAGCAGCCAGATTTGGGAAGAAAACAAGATTTTGAAACAGAACCAGTCTGTTACTCTCAGGCATGTCTATAGTGAAGACACTGGTGGTTGAGCAGACATCTAAACCTCTCAGAGAGGACAGCATTTATCCCTGGTCAGAGAACTGTTGGAAGAATCCTCATTGCTTTTCATCTGTCACTTTTTGCTGCTTGGACCTGGAGGTAGGTGTATCCATTAGGTGTGTAGCAGAGAGGAGAACCTAAAGCCTTCATATTTTAATCAAAAGACCAGGAGAGGAGTGGGCCCTGGAAACTGGAATGTGTCAGGCTGGTGACAGAAAAAGCTCAGAAAAGTAATTTCATAAAGTTGTATATATAACCCCAAACTCATCCCTAATCTCAATCCAGAATCTCATAATGTAGAATTGCACAAAGTGTAGAAATCAGGAAATTCTCAACAGTTCATAAGGAAAAAGACAACAGGCACTGCCCCAAGATAAAACAAATGTTGAAATTATAAAAGCAGGCATTATAACAGTGTTTCAAAAAATGTGACCACTCTTGAATGGGAACTTAAAAGTTCTCAGCAGGAAAATAGGTAATACATTAGAAGGAACCAAATGGAAATTTTAAAACTAAAAAATACAGTCACAAAATATACCAAAACAAAAACCACTGCACATACTTAGCAGCAGAATAGAGATAACAGAGAAAAGAGTCCATAAGGGAAGACAGACTGATACAGATCCAAACTGAACTAGGAAGGGGAAAAAGACATGATTGTATCAATTGATGCAGAAAAGTTTTTGACAGTATTTATGATAAAAACTAAGGAAATCAGAAATAAAAGAGAAATAAACCCAATAAAGGGCATCTACCAGAACCCCACAACTAACATCCTCCTTAATGGTGATCAGCTGACTGATGTTGGTCAGGGACAAGTCATGATGTCCCCTCTGAACTCTCTAACCAATCCTTCTAATGCAATCAGCCTAAAAATATATATATATACAGTTTATAAAGAAAGAAATTAAATGGCCTCTGTTTAAAGATGACATGATTGTCCTCTTAGAAAAACCCAAGGAATCAACAAAAAAAAGCTCTTAGGACTAATGAGTTTAACAAGGTCAGAAGATATTAGATGAACATGAAAAGTTTCTGCATTTGTGTACAAGCAGTGGACAATCAGGCTTCCCTGGTGGCTCAGTGGTAAAGAATCTGCTTAACAATACAGGAGACAGATTTGATCCCTGGGTCCAGAAGATCCCCTGGAGAAGGAAATGGCTACCCACTCCAGTAGAGTTAAATGGGAAATTCTGTGGACAGAGGAGCCTTGCAAGTGAGAGTCCATTGGGTCTCAAAAGAGTCACACATGACTAAACAACAACAAAAGAACAATAGAAAATAAATTTAAGCAATATACACCATTTGCTGTACTCTGGAAAGCAAAAAGGAAGTGGAAAGTAAAGAAATACATAGCTACAAATATGCAAATGTGTAGGATCTCTATACTGCAAAACACACCACGCTCCTAGCCATTCCCTTCTCCAGGGCATCTTCCTGACCCAGGGACCAAGCCCAGGTCTCCTGCATTGCAGGCAGATTCTTTACCCTCTGAGCCATCAGAGAAGCACCGTACTGCAAATTACAAAATATTAATGAATGACATAAAAAAGATGAATTAAGGAGACATATGTTTACAAGTGAGAAGACAATATAGCTAGTATGGCAATTCTCATCAATTTATTCTACAGATTTTACACAATTCCAGTAAAAATTTCATTGGGATATTTTTTTCTGTAGCTAGAAAAGCTGATTCTAAAATTTAGGTGGAAAACCAAAGGAAGTAGGGTAGCCAAAACAATTTTGAAAAAGCAGAATAAAGTTAAAGGACTCAAAATACTCAACTTTAAGCTACAGTAATAAAGACAGTGATATTGGTGAAAGAATAGATATTTAGATTAATGGGACAGAAAGTGAATCCAGAATAGACAGGTTAAACAGATGGTGGTACATCCATATATTCGAATCAGTTCAGTTCAGTTGCTCAGTCATGTCTGACTCTTTACGATGGCATGGACTGCAGCACACCACGCTTCCCTTTCCATCACCAGTTCCCGGAGCTTCCTCAAACTCACGACCATCAAGACAGTGATGCCATCCAACCATCTCATCCTCTGTTGTCCCCTTCTCCTCCTGCCTTCTATCTTTCCCAGCATCAGGGTCTTTTTCAGTGACTCAGCTCTTTCCATCAGGTGGCCAAAGTACTGGAGCTTCAGCTTCAGCATCAGTCCTTCCAGTGGATATTTAGGACTGATTTCCTTTCAGATTGACTGCTTTGATCTTCTTGCAGTCCAAGAGACTCTCAAGAGTCTTCTCCAACACCACAGTTCAAAAGCATCAATTCTTCCGTGCTCAGCTTTCATTATAGTCCAACTCTCACATTCATACATCACTACTGGAAAAACCATAGCTTTGACTAGACCTTTGTCAGCAAAGGAATTTCTCTGCTTTTTAATATGCTGTCTAGGTTTGTCATAGCTTTTCTTCCAAGGGCCAAGCATCTTAATTTCATGGCTGCAGTCACCATCTGCAGTGATTTCAGAGCCCAAGAAAATAAAGTCTGTTGCTGTTTCCATTGATTCCCCATCTATTTGCGATGAAGTGATGGGACCAAATGCCATGATCTTAGTTTTTTGAATGTGGAGTTCTAAGCCAGTTTTTCACTGTCCTCTTTCACTTTCATCACGAGGCTGTTTAGTTCCTCTTTGTTTTGTGCCATAAGGGTGGTGTCATCTGTGTATCCGAGGTTATTGATATATCTCCCAGCATTTGTGATTCTAGCTTGTGTTTCATCCAGCCTGGCATTTCACATGATGTACTCTGCATATAAGTTAAATAAGCAAGGTGACAATATACAGCTTTGATGTACTACTCCTTTCCCAATTTGGAACGAGGCCATTGTTTCCTGTCCAGTTCTAACTGTTGCTTCCTGACCTGCATACAGGTTTCTCAGGAGCCAGGTAAGGTGCTCTGGTATTCCCATCTCTTTAAGAATTTTCCACAGTTTGTTGTGATCCAAACAATCAAAGGCTTTGGCTTAGTCAATAACGCAGAAGTAGATGTTTATCTGGAACTCTCTTGCTTTTTCTATTATCCATCAGACGTTGGCAATTTTGTCTCTGGTTCCTCTGCCTTTTCTAAATTCAACTTGAACATCTGGAAGTTCTCGGTTGAAGCCTGAGAACTGTTGAAGCCTGTCTTGGAGAATTTTGAGCATTACTTGGCTAGCATGTGAGATGAATGTGATTGTGCGGTAGTTTGAACATTCTTTGGCATTGCCTTTCTTTGGCATTGGAATGAAAACTGCCTTTTTCCAGTCCTGTGGCCATTGCTGCGTTTTCCAAAAAAAGACAGTATGACTGACGTCGTGAAAGTGTCGTAGTAGAAAATCCTAAACTTTATCGAGTTGACCTTAAGGTAGTGGAGGTGATCGAAACAAGTATTACTACGAAGGATTCCGGGTGAACAGGACCATGAGGTCTTACAGACCGAGATCCACTCACTAGTGTGGTAACATCAATAGACTCAGTACTTCTAGAAAAAACATGTCAAGACACATAAGGAGGGTGGAGAAGAATTATAGAAGACGAAGACAATCCAAGTATGGCAAAGACAGAAAACAACACAGGTAGAAACGAACTTTACAAGGGAAGCAGAGATAAAAGAACTTCTCTAGAGATCAGAAAGGGTAAGACAACAAAAGGAAATAAAGAAACGTAACTAGTGACTCTTTCCGAAAGAATAAAGAGGAACGATAAGAAACCTTAAGACGTAAGTCTACCTATATCGAAAGGAAAAGAGGAATGGAAAACAAAGAGAAGAGACGATAAACATTCAGGAGGAGTCTGTTGGTAAACCGGTAAAACGTAAAGAAAAAGAATCCCTACCAAAACCAGTGTCGGAAGACATGTTACAATGTTTGGAGACAGGTGTCAAGAAGGTCGTAAGACAGATAGTGTAGATTAGGGAACTTAGATAAACAGTGAAGATGACATATTAGCATTCCCTAAATTAAATCTAGTATGGACTTACCAGAGGGTTAAGTCCAGAGGGATTTTTCACCAAAAGAGATGAAAGAAGTTAAATTCAGACTTAAACCGTTATTCCACAAGTA
This sequence comes from Madoqua kirkii, assembly GCA_006408675.1. NCBI lineage: Eukaryota > Metazoa > Chordata > Mammalia > Artiodactyla > Bovidae > Madoqua > Madoqua kirkii. The sequence continues at coordinate 6,795 of SJYC01053902.1, forward strand.
CCAGACACGGTCTCAATCAAGGGCCAGGACAAAAATGACTGACATATCTCGAAGAGGTAGAAACCGACGTTTCTTGTATTAGTCAGACTAAACAACAACTGGTAGACGTGATATCCATTGTAGAATCTTCTCTTGTATTGTTGGAAGAAGGTGTTTGCTATGACCAATGTGTTCTCTTGGTAAAACTCTGTTAGACTTTGCCCTGCTTCATTTTGTATTCTAAGGCCAAATTTGCCTGTTACTCCAGCTATCTCTTGACTTCCTACTTTTGCATTCCAGTCCCCTACAATGAAAAGGACATCTTTTGAGGGTGTTAGTTCTAGAAGGTCTTGTAGGAAAGTCTTCATAGAACCACTCAACTTCAGCTTCTTCAGCATTAGTGGTTGGGGCATAGACTTGGATTACTGTGATAGTGAATAGCTTGCCTAGGAAATGAAAGAGATCATTCTGTCATTTTTGAGACTGCATCCAAGTACTGCATTTCCGGCTCTTTTGTTGACTATGAGGGCTACTCCATTTCTTCTAAGGGTTTCTTGCCCACAATAGTAGATATAATGGTCATCTGAGTTAAATTCACCCATTCCAGTCCACTTTAGTTCACTGATTCCTAAAATGTTGATATTCACTCTTGCCAGCTCCTGTTTGACTACTTCCAGTTTTGTTTCTGTGCTATGTTGCTCTTTACAGTGTCAAACTGTACTTCCATCACCAATCACACCCACGACTGGTTGTTGTTTTTGCTTTGACTCAGCCTCTTCATTCTTTCATGAACTATTTCTTCAGTCTTCTGCAGTAGCATACATTGGACTGTCAGTTAGCAATAAAAAGATATGACCTGTTGATACATTTTGTGTTGAAGAATGTCAAAAGCATTATGCTATGTGAGAGAAACCTGACACAGAGCTTATATGCTTTGATTTCATTTATATGGCTCTATGTAAAAAGCAAAAACTAGAGACACAGAGACTAGATCCGTAGTTGCCAGGTACCACAGATAAGATAAGCAGAAGGTTTGACTATGAAAGAACAGCACAAGAGAGTTTTCTTGGGGACAGAATTGTTACATATCCTGTTTGTAGTACTTGCACAGATCTGTAGTGTGAAAATGCTAAAGCTCATGAAACTCTACATTAAGAAAATGCAAATTTATTATATGTAAATTTTAAACATAGTTTTTTAAAATACGATAAACATTTGTATCTGTTCAGGACCTGTGTGTTTGTATGTGTCTGCATGATGTTGCATTAAACTGGATGAACCATGGAGGAGCCTGTCATAAGAGGCAGTTTAAGGCCAAAGAGATGAGTATTGTGCCTGAGTTAATATGATGAGAACAACCAAGAGAAAATAATATAGAAGTCTGAATTTATATCAAATTCACAGCTAATAGAAAAGCAAAGTTGGTACAGAGTTGACTTATACTCTGCAAGGCCACACCTAATGAGGACAAGTGAAAGTAGAACAGCAACTTTATAAGTGAAATCTGTTATGGCCCATATGGGAAAGTGGTAGGGTTTACAAGTGAAGCTACAGAAAAACATTATGAAGATGTTCTGGTTTCAAACACAGTTCTAAGATGCAGAGAAACACTGGCTTCAGAATCAAAAGACTTGAGTTAATAGAGCTGGTTGTACCACTCACTGTTGTGAACTTGGGAAAGTTTGATACTCTCTCTGAACCCTACTATCATATCTTTCATATCTGTGAAAAACATAGACATATAGATATGTAGGTATGGACCAGATTAGTTGACAGAATATTTTCATTTATATCATTGAAATATCATAAGCCAAAGAAGACTGCCTCACCTGTCTATGTTTCTGTTCAATAATTTTCACCGTTATTGTACCAAGAATTTTCTGTGTTGAGTCCCAGGCAAATAATGCAACTTAATGAAAGAAGCATTCTCACGTTTAAAAAAAAAAATCTATATCCTGTGTCCTCTAGTGACTTCCTTCTTCTGTTCCCTATCCTATCCCTTGCTTTTCCATCTTATAAGAAAGATCTTTAAAGAGGACTGGCTGAATAAGTGAGAATAAATGTTGTCAGAAGGAATGCAGGATGAAAATAACTTTCTTTCAACCCTACAGTTAGTACTTAGGAAATCCTGGTGTGAAAGATAAAAAAAGTTGTGTGATGTACACCAAACAAGGTGCTGATGGCCTTTTTATGTCCTGTTGGGACTCAACTGGTAGAGAGATTAGTTTGCTCCATATGCTAACTTGTAATACTGTTTGCTGTGGTAGCTTTGTACTGCTCTCTGCTGCTTCACCTACTTCCTCCGCTTATTTTTCTCTTCTCCCGCAGAAATCACATTTACTACACCAGAATTAGCATATTTTAAAAAAGGGTTTTCTTCACTAAATATGTTATATTTAATAATTTATTATATAGTTTTATAATTGTAATTATAATGTGGCTATATTATATGTTATGCTTAACAAAGTTTCCTAGTAATGAAGGGGCTGAAACTAGGAACAGACTCTGAAAACCTGAAAAGTGAAAGTGTAAATCATTCAGTCGTGTCCAACTCTTTGTGATCCCATGGACTGTACAGTCCATGGAATTCTCCAGGCTGGAATACTGGATGGGTAGCTGTTCCCTTGAACCCCAGTCTCCCATGTTGCAGGTGGGTTCTTTACCAGCTAAGCCACTTGGAAGGCCCCAAAATACTGGAGTGGGTAGAGTATCCTTTCTCCAGCAGATTTTCCAGACCCAGGAATTGAACCAGGGTCTCCTGCATTGCAAGCAGATTCTTAACCAGCTGAGCTACTAGGGAAGCCCCCCCAAAATGTTCAGCACTCCTCCTTGTTGGGGAATCAAATTCCAGTCTCCTGCATGACAAGGTGGGATACCCACCACTATACTGAGAAGTGAGCTGAAAACCTAGACTGGGATAACAGTTGAACCACATTTAAAACACAGGAGCAACCATGCTCATCGTGGATAAAGCTGCTCCCTCTGGAAAGGAAATTGGTCTCTTAGGGTCAGCACAACAGTGCCTGTATAGGACAAAGAGGCAATACAATCCCACCTACAACCAGTGAAGAGATGAGCTAGCAAGTGTGATGAAACCCAGGGAAGAATTTGCTCCCAGAGGAAAAGAAAAGAAATACCACTCTCTCTGGATCTGGGAACCCAGTACAAAAAAAAAAAAAAGTTTATAGGATTAAAGGCTATCCCAAGCAGTGTAACTGCATATTAGTCGTCAACCTAACATCAATATGAAATATTCTCCTATTGATATAGAATTTATGTGTGTGAGCTCAGTCATTCAGTCATGTCCAACTCTACAACTGTATGAACTGTAGCTTGCCAGGCTCCTCTGTCCGTAGAATTTTCCAGTCAAGAATACTGGAGTGAGTTGCCATTTATTTCCCCAGGGGATCTTTCCAGCCCAGGGATCAAACTCGTGTCTCTTATGTCTCCTGGATTGGCAGGTAGATTCTTGACCACTAAGCCACCAAGGAAGCCCTTATGGACTCTAAGACCTGTTAGGCTTCTCTGTCCATGGGATTCCCCAGGCGAGAATGCCGGAATGGGTTGCCACTTCTTCCTCCAGGAGGTCTTCCTGGCCCAGGGTTGAACCCACATTTCTTGCATTGGCTGGTGGATTCTTTACCACTGTGCCACCTGGGAAGCCATGCCCTACCCCCCCCCCCCCAACCAAATGTATATGGCTCTGCAACTTAAGCTCCAAAATAGTAGTGATGATACCTGTGCTGTAATGAACTGCGTGTTTATCATATCGAGTATTTACTAGTGTTGATATGAGTTGTTTCTGAAATTTCCTTAAGTTACTCAATAGTGACTTAAAAGTTACATTTTAATTTGCGTCCTACAGAATGTACTTGATTTAAGATTTACCGTGGAAGAAATTGTATAATGACCAGGAGTCAGCAAACTTTCAGGACTCAATGAATACAATTGTTATATTTTACAAATATTTTGTGGAGAGAATAACTTTTGCTTAATGTTCCCTATCATTAAAATTGACTTTACCAAGATAATTCAATGAGAACAAATAGTCTTTCAACAAATGGTGCTGGGACAACTAGATACAAAAGAGTACAGTTGGATCCCTACCTCACCATATATAATAAATAGCTAAAAATGTATCAGAAACCTAAATGTAACAACCAAAATGATAGAACTCTAAGAAAACATAGACATTAGTCTCTGTAACCTTGGATTAGGCTATGGTTTTGTGGATATGACACAAGAAACACAAACAACAAAAGAAAAAGTGCAAAACTGAGTATCACCAAAATGTAAAATGTGTGTCTACCATGATCCAGAAAGTGCAAATATAGTCCATAGAGTGGGAGGGAAGTTTTACAGGTCATGTACCTGATAATGTACTATGTAGAGTATATAGAGATGAAATAACTATCTAAAAATATATCAAAAAAAGGTGCTGTTAATATCACTAAATTATTAAATATGTAAGATTTATATACTTATCTTGTATGATTCTCTAGTTTCCAATAAAAGTTTCATTTTAATGCACCTTCTAATTGTCCAAGCAGGTAAGAAACCAGAATATACTCTGACCATATACTAATTAATGCTTATCTGCCCTGCTCTAAGAAAGGTCTAAATAAGGTTTAAAAATTAGGCATTAGTTCCTTACATATTATGGCCATAAAATGCCAGAAAGCTTGTTTCTGTGTGAGGTCCTCAGCAATGCAATTACTTACTCCATGCCTAGTTTTTGTGCTGATGACTTCTGGAATTGGGTGGGCTTCATGCTCAAGGCAGTAAAATGGGACTAGAGGTGAGCTTCCAAAAGCATTGCAGCAGAAGAATCTGAAAAACAGACCTGGAATAATAACTGAAAATCTTTAGTATTTTGTAATATCAGTAATTGTCCAAGTAAGAGAATGAGGCAAGTGCAGCATCAGAAAAACGCAAGGCAGTAATGTGATCTCTGCAGGGTCTGCTACAATGATCCTGTTGGTCTTTTTCCCTTGAAAGCTTCTTCTTCCTTTTCCTTAGTATCTTTGTCTTGTTTTCTTTTTTCTTTCCTATTTGTTTAAGTGATTCTTCCCTACCCATTTATTTTTTGAGATCCTTCTTTGTCTTTCATCCAGGGCAGATACTCATCCTATTTGATTCTTATTTTTATATTTCTCCTTTCTTCCCTGGAGTGTTCACCCATATCCTTGGATTCAACTCTAACTCTAAGCCATTGACTCCAACCTCAGCTATCCTGTTTCTTTACCATAGCTTCAAAAGCCTCTTGTACTTTCCACTTGAGTGTTCAGCTCTCACTTTAACTCAATGTATCAAAGCAATTTTGACACATTCAACAGTTTCTGGCCACACAGCACCTGCATCACATCTTAACTCCATCACTTAGTTCAGCTCTTCAGTTTAGTAGTTCAGTCTTTCTGTCAGGTCCAATTCTTTGCGACTCCATGGACTGCAGCATGCCAGGCCTCCTTGTCCATCACCAACTCCCAGAGTTCACCCTTGTCCATTGAGTCAGTGATGCCATCCAACCACTTCATCCTCTGCCGTGCCCTTCTTCTGCCCTCAACTTTCCCAGCATCAGGGTCTTTTCCAATGAGTCAACTCTTCGCATGAAGTGGCCAAAGTACTGGAGTTTCAGCTTCAACATCAGTCTTTTCAATGGACACTCAGGGCAGATCTCCTTTAGCATGGACAGGTTGGATCTGTTTGCAGTCCAGGGGACTCTCAAGAGTCTTCTCCAACATCACAGTTCAAAGTATCAACTCTTCTGCACTCAGCTTTCTTTATAGTCCAACTTTCACATCCATACACGACTAATGGAAAACCATAGCCTTGACTAGATGGACCTTTGTTGGCAAAAAATGTCTCTGCTTTTGAATATGCTATCTAGGTTGGTCATAACTTTCCTTCCAAGGAGTAAGCATCTTTTAATTTCATGGCTGCAGTCACCATCTGCAGTGATTTTGGAGCTCCCCAAAATAAAGTCAGCCACTGTTTCCACTGTTTCCCCATCTCTTTCCCATGAAGTGATGAGATCAGATGCCATGTTCTTAGTTTTCTGAATGTTGAGCTTTAAGGCAACTTTTTCACTCTCCTCTTTCACTTTCGTCAAGAGGCTGTTTAGTTCTTCTTCGCTTTCTGCCATAAGGGTGGTGTCATCTATGTATCTGAGGTTATTGATATTTCTTCTGACAATCTTGATTCCAGTTTGTGTTTCATCCAGCCCAGGGTTTATCTTGATGTACTCTGCATATAAGTTAAATAAGCAAGGTGACAATATATAACCTTGACATACTCCTTTCCCAATTAGGAACCAGTCTGTTGTTTCATGTCCAGTTCTAACTGTTGCTTCCCAACCTGCATACAGATTTCTCAAGAGGCAGGTCAGGTGGTCTGGTATTCCCATCTCTCTCAGAATTTTCTACACTTTCTTGTGATACACACAGTCAAAGGTTTGGCATAATCAATAAAGCAGAAGTAGATGTTTTTCTGGAATTCTCTTGCTTTTTCAATGATTCAGAGGATGTTGGCAATTAGAAACTTTCATCAAGAGGCTCTTATATATAAGACAGATAGATAAAAGTGGGGAAAGTATCTGAAAAGGTATTTCTCCAATGAAGGTATTCAAATAGTCAAAAACACATGAAAAGATACTTACCCTCATTATCCTTCAAGGAATTGCAAGTCAAACTATAAGGTGATTTTACTTCATACCCACTAGAATAGTTAGAATAGAAAAGAGATAATAAAAAGTGTTGAAAATGTTGAGAAAAACTGAAACTCTCATACACTGCTGGTAGGAGTATAAAATGTGTGACCTCTTTGGAAAATAATTTGACATTTCCCTAAAAGGTTAAGTATAGAGTTACCATATGACTGAGCAATTCCATAACTATCCAATGAAGGTATTCAAATAGTCAAAAACACATGAAAAGATACTTACCCTCATTATCCTTCAAGGAATTGCAAGTCAAACTATAAGGTGATTTTACTTCATACCCACTAGAATAGTTAGAATAGAAAAGAGATAATAAAAAGTGTTGAAAATGTTGAGAAAAACTGAAACTCTCATACACTGCTGGTAGGAGTATAAAATGTGTGACCTCTTTGGAAAATAATTTGACATTTCCCTAAAAGGTTAAGTATAGAGTTACCATATGACTGAGCAATTCCATAACTATATACCCAAGAGAAATGAAAACATATATAAAATAGGTGAGCTATTTCAAATCCTAAAGGATGATGCTGTGAAACTGCTGCGTTCAATATGCCAGCAAATTTGGAAAACTCAGCAGTGGACACAGGAATGGAAAAGGTCAGTTTTCATTCCAATCCCAAAGAAAGATAATACCAAAGAATGTTAAAACTCACCACACAATTGCACTCATTTCACATGCTTGGAAAGTAACACTGAAAATTCTCCCAGCTAGGCTTCAACAGTACGTGAGCTGAGAACTTCCAGATTTTAAGTTGGATTTAGAAAAGGCAGAGAAATCATGGATCAAGTTGCCAACATCCACTGAATCATGGAAAAAGCAAGAGAGTTCCAGAAAAACATCTGCTTCATTGACTACACTAAAGCCTTAGACTGTGCATTATGACAGACTAGAAAATTCTTCAAGAGATGAGAATACCAGACCACCTTACCTGTCTCCTAAGAAACCTGTATGTAGGTCAAGAAGCAACGGTTAGAGCTGGATATGGAACAATGGGCTGGTTCAAAATTGAGAAAGGAGTACATCAGGTACAGTATATATCTGTATACTGTCACCCTGCTTATTTAACTTATATGCAGAATACATCATGCAAAATGCCAGGCTGGATGAAGCACACTGGAATCAAGATTTCTGGGAGAAATATCAATAACCTCAGATATGCAGATGACACCACCCTAATGGCAGAAAGTGAAGAGGAACTAAAGAGCTTCTTGATGAAAGTGAAAGAGTAGAGTGGAAAAGCTGGTTTAAAACTCAACATTCAGAAAACTAAGATCATGGCATCCGGTCCCATCACTTCATGGGAAGTAGATGGGGAAACAGTGGAAACAGTGACAGACTTTAGTTTCTTGGGCTTCAAAATCCCAGCAGATAGTGACTTTAGCCATGAAATTAAAAGACTCTCTTTGGAAGAAAAGCTGTGATGAACCTAGACAGCATATTTAAAAGAAGAGACATTTCTTTTGCTAGTCAAAGCTATGGTTTTTCTGGTAGTCATGTATGGATGTGAGAGTTGGGCCATAAAGAAAGCTGAGCACCAAACAATTGCTGCTGTTGAAATGTGGTATTGGAGAAGACTCTTGAGAGTCCCTTGGACTGCAAGGAGATCCAACCAGTCAATCCTAAAGGAAATCAGTCCTGAATATCCATTGGAAAGACTGATGCTGAAGCTGAAACTCCAATACTTTGACCACCTGATGCAAAGAACTAGCTCACTGGAAAAGACTCGGATGCTGGGAAAGATAGAAGGCAGGCAGAGAAGGGGATGACAGAGGATGAGATGGTTGTATGGCGTCACTGACTTGATGGACATGAGTTTGAGGAAGCTCTGGGAACTGGTGATGGAGAGGGAAGCCTGGCATGCTGTTTTCCATGGGGTTGCAAACAGTTGGATATGACC
>SJYC01053903.1:0-26819 GCA_006408675.1 Madoqua kirkii
AGTGTGGTCGCCCGCCTCGCCGATAAGGAGAACGCCACAGACAGGATTCTTCTGACACGCGGTTTATTGTTACAGCTCTTTTAGGAAGTGGGGAGGGCCCCGATGCAGGGAAAGCGATTGCTTATATAGCCCAGAGGGGAGGCGTGTCAACCTCTGATTGGCTCATAAAGTCAACCTCTGATTGGCTCATAAAGTCATCCTCTGATTGGCTCATAAAGTCAACCTCTGATTGGCTCATAACAGAACACTGTTAGAACCCTAATTAGCATATCTGCCTACATATATGCGAAGAACCAGGAAGCAGGAAACCGGCGCCATCCTGCAATGGCGGCTGTGGCTCCCGACAGCTCAGTAATGATCAGTTCAGTTCAGTCATTCAGATATGCCCAACTCTGTGACCCCATGGACCGCAGCACACCAGGCCTCCCTGTCCATCACCAACTCCCGGAGTTGGCCCAAACTCATTTCCATTGAGTCGGTGATACCATCTAACCATCTCATCTTCTGTCCCTTCTCCTCCTGCCTTCAATCTGCCCCAGCATCAGGGTCTTTTCAAATGAGTCAGCTCTTCGCATCAGGTGGCCAAAGTATTGGGGTTTCAGCTTCAACATCAGTCCTTCCAATGAACACTCAGGACTGATCTCCTTTAGGATGGACTGGTTAGATCTCCTTGCAGTCCAAGGGACTCTCAAGAGTCTTCAACAACACCACAGTTCAAAAGTATCACTTCTTTGGTGCTCAGCCTTCTTCACAGTCCAACTCTCACATCCATACATGACCACTGGAAAAACTGCCTTTACTAGATGGACCTTTGTTGGCAAAGTAATGTCTCTGCTTTTTAATATGCTGTCTAGGTTGGTCATAACTTTCCTTCCAAGGAGTAAGCATCTTTTAATTTCATGACTGCAGTCACCATCTGCAGTGATTTTGGAGCTTCCCAAAAAAAAGGCAGCCACTGTTTCCACTGTTTCCCCATCTATTTGCCATGAAGTGATGGGACTCGATGCCATGATCTTCGTTTTCTGAATGTTGAGCTTTAAACCAACTTTTTCACTCTCCTCTTTGACTTTCATCAAGAGGCTCTTATATATAAGACAGATAGATAAAAGTGGGGAAAGTATCTGAAAAGGTATTTCTCCAATGAAGGTATTCAAATAGTCAAAAACACATGAAAAGATACTTACCCTCATTATCCTTCAAGGAATTGCAAGTCAAACTATAAGGTGATTTTACTTCATACCCACTAGAATAGTTAGAATAGAAAAGAGATAATAAAAAGTGTTGAAAATGTTGAGAAAAACTGAAACTCTCATACACTGCTGGTAGGAGTATAAAATGTGTGACCTCTTTGGAAAATAATTTGACATTTCCCTAAAAGGTTAAGTATAGAGTTACCATATGACTGAGCAATTCCATAACTATATACCCAAGAGAAATGAAAACATATATAAAATAGGTGAGCTATTTCAAATCCTAAAGGATGATGCTGTGAAACTGCTGCGTTCAATATGCCAGCAAATTTGGAAAACTCAGCAGTGGACACAGGAATGGAAAAGGTCAGTTTTCATTCCAATCCCAAAGAAAGATAATACCAAAGAATGTTAAAACTCACCACACAATTGCACTCATTTCACATGCTTGGAAAGTAACACTGAAAATTCTCCCAGCTAGGCTTCAACAGTACGTGAGCTGAGAACTTCCAGATTTTAAGTTGGATTTAGAAAAGGCAGAGAAATCATGGATCAAGTTGCCAACATCCACTGAATCATGGAAAAAGCAAGAGAGTTCCAGAAAAACATCTGCTTCATTGACTACACTAAAGCCTTAGACTGTGCATTATGACAGACTAGAAAATTCTTCAAGAGATGAGAATACCAGACCACCTTACCTGTCTCCTAAGAAACCTGTATGTAGGTCAAGAAGCAACGGTTAGAGCTGGATATGGAACAATGGGCTGGTTCAAAATTGAGAAAGGAGTACATCAGGTACAGTATATATCTGTATACTGTCACCCTGCTTATTTAACTTATATGCAGAATACATCATGCAAAATGCCAGGCTGGATGAAGCACACTGGAATCAAGATTTCTGGGAGAAATATCAATAACCTCAGATATGCAGATGACACCACCCTAATGGCAGAAAGTGAAGAGGAACTAAAGAGCTTCTTGATGAAAGTGAAAGAGTAGAGTGGAAAAGCTGGTTTAAAACTCAACATTCAGAAAACTAAGATCATGGCATCCGGTCCCATCACTTCATGGCAAATAGATGGGGAAACAGTGGAAACAGTGACAGACTTTAGTTTCTTGGGCTTCAAAATCCCAGCAGATAGTGACTTTAGCCATGAAATTAAAAGACTCTCTTTGGAAGAAAAGCTGTGATGAACCTAGACAGCATATTTAAAAGAAGAGACATTTCTTTTGCTAGTCAAAGCTATGGTTTTTCTGGTAGTCATGTATGGATGTGAGAGTTGGGCCATAAAGAAAGCTGAGCACCAAACAATTGCTGCTGTTGAAATGTGGTATTGGAGAAGACTCTTGAGAGTCCCTTGGACTGCAAGGAGATCCAACCAGTCAATCCTAAAGGAAATCAGTCCTGAATATCCATTGGAAAGACTGATGCTGAAGCTGAAACTCCAATACTTTGACCACCTGATGCAAAGAACTAGCTCACTGGAAAAGACTCGGATGCTGGGAAAGATAGAAGGCAGGCAGAGAAGGGGATGACAGAGGATGAGATGGTTGTATGGCGTCACTGACTTGATGGACATGAGTTTGAGGAAGCTTGGGAACTGGTGATGGAGAGGGAAGCCTGGCATGCTGTTTTCCATGGGGTTGCAAACAGTTGGATATGACTGAGCATCTAAATTGACTGACAGCGTGAAATGTCATTTTATAGCCAAAAAAATAAGATAAATTGATATATAAGTGTAGATATTATTTTTGTTATGCATTGTGTTGTGTTATGTAATGATGTACAGAGATATAAGCAAGGGCACACCCATGGAGGAATGCACAGCCTGGAGAGTCCCAAGGACAGAAGAGCCTGGTGGGCTATGATCCATAGGTCGCCAAGAGTTGGACATGACTTAAGCGACTTAGCACATAGCACATTGCACACACATAGGATGAATTTTTTCATTCATTCACTCTTTCACAGTAATTGCATCCATTCTTTCAATACGTGTTTATGGAGCACCTACTGAGTGCCTGGAATTATTCTCTTTTTTCTTTTAAAAATATGTTTTTAATTTATTTTTTAACTGGAGGAAAATTGCTTTACAGTATTCTGTTGGTTTCTGTCATACAACAGTGCAAAGCAGTCATAATTATAGATACATCCCCTCCATCTTGAGCCTCCTTCCCCTTCCCCCATCCCACCCTTCTAGGTCATCACAGAGCACCAGGCTAGGGGGCCTGTGTTATATAGCAACTTCTCACCAGCTGTCTTTTAAATTACATATATATATATGCTACTTTCTCCATTTGTCTCACTCACTCATTTCCCCACTGTATCTACAAGTCTGTTCTCTACATTTTAGAGTCTCCATTCCTTCCCTGCAAATAGGTACATCAATGCCATCTTTCTAGATTCCATTATATTTGGGTTACTATACAATATTTTTTTCTCTTTCTAACTTGCTTCATTCTGAATAGCAAGCTCCAAGTTCATCTACATCACTAGAACTGATTCGGATGCATTCCTTTCTACAGATGAGTAATAGTCCTTTGTCTATATGTACCACAATTTCTTTATCCATTCATCTGTCAGTGGCCATCTAGGTTGCTTTCATGTCCTGGCTATTGTAAATAGTGCTCCAGTGAACACTGGGGTACATGTGTCTTTTAGACTTGTGGCTTTCTCAAGGTATAGGCTCATTAATGGGATTGCTAGGTCATTCAGTAGATTTATTCCTAGCTTTTTAAGGAATCTCCATACTGTTCTCCACAAGTTGTATTAGTTTATATTCCCACCAGTACTGTAAAGGGTTCCCTTTGTCTCACATTCTCCCTGCATTTATTGTTTGTAGGTTTCCATTTCTTCTAGGTTGTCCATTTTATTGGCATATAGATGCTCATCATAGTCTCTTATGGTCCTTCATATTTTTGCATTGTCTGCTGTAACTTCTCCTTTTTTATTTCTAATTTTATTGATTGGAATCTTTTTAATTGATGAGTCTGGCTAATGGTTTGCCGATTTTGTTTATCTTCTCAAGGAATCAGGTTTTAGTTTTATTGGTCTCTGCTGTTCTTTTCTTTTTCATTTATTTTAGTTCTGATCTTTATGATTTCCTTCCTTCTACTAACTTTGGGGTTTTTAAAAATTCTTTCTTTCCTACTTACTTTAGGTGTGGGGTTAAGTTGTTTATTTGATGTTTTTCTCAGTTCTCGAGGAAGGATTTTATTGCTGTAAAGCTCCCTCTAAGAACTCTTCTGCTGCTTCCCATAGGTTTTGGGTCAGTGTGTTTTCATTGTCATTTGTTTCTAGGTATTTTTTTATTTCCTTTTTGATTTTCAGTGACATCTTGGTTATTATGTATTCTTTAGCCTCCATGTGTTTATGTTTTTATAGTTTTTTCCCAGTAATTAAAGCCTAATTGCATAGTGTTGTAATCAGAAAAGATGCTTCATACAATTCCAATTTTCTTAAATTTAACAAGACTTGATTTATGACCCAATATATATATGATCCATTCTGGAGAATGTTCCATGGGCAATTGAGAAAAAGGTGTATTCTGCTGCTTTTGGTTGGAATGTCCTGTAGATATCAGTTAGGTCCCTCTGCTCTAATGTGTCATTTAAGGCTTGTGTTTCCTTATTAACTTTCTATCTTGATGATCTCTCCATTAGTGTAAGCAGGGTGTTAAAGTCCCCTACTCTTACTGTGTTACTGTTGATTTCCCCTTTCACAGTTACTCGCATTTGCCTTGTATATTGAGGTGCTTCTATGTTGGGTGCATGCTGCTAAGTTGCTTCAGTCATGTCTGACTCTGTGCGACCCCATAGGCGGCAGCCCACCAGTCTCCGCCATTCCTGGGATTCTCCAGGCAAGAATACTGGAGTGGGTTGCCATTTCCTTCTCCAGTGCATGAAAGGGAAAACTAAGATCATGGCATCCAGTCCCATCACTTCATGGCAAATAGATGGGGAGACAGTGGCTGACTTTATTTTTCTGGGCTCCCAAATCACCGCAGATGGTGACTGCAGCCATGAAATTAAAAGACACTTACTCCTTGGAGGAAAGTTATGACCAAACTAGACAGCATATTAAAAAGCAGAGACATTACTTTGCCACCAAAGGTCCGTCTAGTCAAGGCTATGGTTTTTCCAGTGGTCATATATGGATGTGAGAGTTGGACTATAAAGAAAGCTGAGCACCAAAGAATTGATGCTTTTGAACTGTGGTGTTGGAGAAGACTCTTGAGAGTCCCTTGGACTGCAAGGAGATCCAACCATTTCCTCCTAAAGGAGATGAGTCCTAGGTGTTCATTGGAAGGACTGATGTTGAAGCTGAAACTCCAATACTTTGGCCACCTGATGCAAAGAGCTGACTCATTTGAAAAGACCCTGATGCTGGGAAAGATTGAGGGCAGGAAGAGAAGGGGCCGACAGAGGATGAGATGGTTGGATGTCATTACCAATAGACATCGGTTTGGGTGGACTCTGGGAGTTGGTGATGGACAGAGAGGCCTGGCGTGCTGCAGTTCATGGGGTTGCAAAGTGTCGGACACGACTGAGCGACTAAACTGAACTGAAAGTAACTATTGATATGTATGTTTCTATTAGCATTTTCTTAATTGTTTTGGGTCTTTTCCTCCTCTTATGTTTTCTGCCTAGAGAAGTTACTTGAGCATTTGTTGTAAAGCTGAGTTTGTGTTGCTGTCCTCCTCTTATGTTTTCTGCCTAGAGAAGTTACTTGAGCATTTGTTGTAAAGCTGAGTTTGTGTTGCTGAATTCTCATAACTTTTGTTGTCTATAATGCTTTTCATTTCTTCATTGATTTTGAATGAGATCCTTACTGGATAGAGTAATCTTGGTTGTATTTTTTCCCTTTCATTTACTCCCTTCTGACCTGAAGAATTTCTGCTGAAAGATTAGCTGTTAATCTCATATGTATTCCTTTGTGTGTTACTTGTTGTTTTTCCCTTGATACTTTTCATATTTCTTACTTGTGTTTAATTTTTGATATTTTGATTATTATGTGTCTCAGCATGTTTTTCCTTGAGTTTATCCTGTATGGGACTCTCTGCTCTTCTTGGACTTCATTATTTCCTTTCTAATGTTAAGAAAGTTCTTGACTACAATTTCTTCAATTATTTTTCACAGACCCTTTCTTTTTCTTTTCTTCTTTGGGTACCCCTCAAAATAAAATATGCACTTAATATTGTCCCAGAAGTCTCCAAGATTGTCCTCAATTCTTTTCATTCTTTTTTCTTTATTCTGCTCTTGCGCAGTTATTTCCACCATTCTAAATTCCAGCTCACCTATCCATTCTTCTGCCTCGGTTATCCTGCTATTGATTCCTTCCCACTCCAATGTTCTTGCCTGGAGAATCCCAGGGACAGGGGAACCTGGTGGGCTGCCATCTCTGGGGTCGCACAGAGTCGGTCGGACACGAGTGAAGCGACTTAGCAGCAGCAGAGTAATTTTAATTTCCATAATTGTATTGGTTGTCACTGTTTCTTATTTCTTCTAAGTCTTTGTTAAATGTAGCAAATGATTATTGTGTTTTCTCCCTTCTTTTTTCAAGATTTGGGGTCATCTTCACTATCATTTCTCTGAATTCTTTTTCAGGTAGTTTGCCTGTTTCCTCTTCATTTATATGGTCTTGTGGATTTTTTTCTTGTTCCTTTCTCTACACAACATTTCTCTGTCTTTTCCTTTTATCTAACTTACTGGATGAATTACAAGCTGGAATCAAGATTGCCAGGAGAAATAAAAATAACCTCAGACATGCAGATGACACCACCCTTATGGTGGTGAGGAAAGTGAAGAGGAACTAAAGAGCTTCTTGATGAAGATAAAAGAGGAGAGTGAAAAAGCTGACTTAATACTCAACATTCAAAAAGCTAAGATCATGGCATCCAGTCCCATCACTTCATGGCAAATAGATGGGGAAACAATGGAAATAGTGACAGACTTTATTTTCTTGGGCTCTAAAATCCCTGCATATGGTGACTGCAGCCATGAAATTAAAAGACGCTTACTCCTTGGAAGAAAAGCTATGACAAACCTAGACAGTGTATTAATTTGCCAACGAAAGTCCAAATAATCAAAGCTATGGTTCTTCCAGTAGACATGTATGGATGTGAGAGTTGGACCATAAAGAAAGCGAAGCACGGAAGAATTGATGCTTTTGAAGTGTGGTATTGGAAAAGACTCTTGAGAGCCCCTCAGACAACAAGGAGATGAAACCAGTCAATCTTAAAGGAAATTAGTCCTGAATATTCATTGGAAGGACTGATGCTGAAGTTGAAGCTCCAATACTTTGGTCACCTGATGCAAAGAGCTGAGTCACTGGAAAAGACCCTGATGCTGGAAAAGACTGAGGGCAGGAGAAGGAGGCAAGAATGAGATAATTGGATGACATCATCGACTCAATGGAAATAAGTTTGAGCAAACTCTGGTAGATAGTAAAGGACAGGGAGGTTTGACATGCTGCAGTCCATGGGGTCACATAGTTGGATACAGCTGAGCAGGTGAACAACACAAGTACATTAGAAGTCTTCTTTACCTAGGCTATAGTTCTTCCTTTTTGTCTCTGCCCCTGGTGGGTGAGGTTGGTCAAATGACTCTTGTAGACTTTGTGTCGAGAGGGACTTCTCCCTTGTTCTGGTGGGAGGAGGTGAGTTTTTTCTCTCTGATGGGAAGTGCTGTGTGAGGTGGTGTGTGTTGGGATACCTGGGCAGCCTGATGGCTGGTGATTGGGTTTTTGTTTCTATCTTGCTTGTTGCTTTGGTGAATTGTCAAGCTCTGGGTGTGGCAGGCATTTGAGTGCTGCCGGGTCTTGGATTTGGGTGGAGGTCTTCATAGAGTTCTCTCTGGTTAATACTCCCTGGGGTCTAGAGTTCTCTTGCAGTCTAGCATCCTAAACTTGACACTCCAACCCCAGAGGTTCAGCCCCAACTTCTGGTCAGGGAACCAAGACCCTACAAGCCATTTGTCATGGGATAAGGGAGATTGAAAAAAACAAAAACAAAATTTTAACAGAAAAATGGTAAAAGCACAAACAGACTAACAAAAACAAAGGAACATTCACATACAAACACACACAGACACGCATACAAAAGAAACTGTAAAAGACCTTAAAAAAAACAACACAAGAGTGACCTGGTAAGCAAAAAACAAACAAACAAACAAAAAACACCACACACACACACACACACACACACAATGAAATCAAGCAATTAAAAGCAAAACTAACTACAATACAAAACAGAAAACAAAACCAAAGCAGAGTGCCAACTGAGGAATAAAGCAAAGAGAACAAAACAAACAGAAATGTTGAAGCAAATATAAAAGCAAAGTTAAACAGACGTCTATAGAAAAATGCACACAGAGAAATATTAAAGAAAAACTATAGCAAAAACAACCATAAGAAACAAAACAGCAAAGCCACAGCACAGAACAGCCAAAGGCCAAAGGAGAAGCAGAACTATGAAAAAGAAATAAAGGGTTTGCTTTTTAAAATCCCAGAACCCTTAATAGAAATTAGGAGAAGATGAACAGCAACAGAGAAGGGGGGAATCCCAGAACCAATATGAGAACGAATCGAAACATACAAATAATAAATGTGTTCCTAGTGTCTTAGCTGTCCTTGCCTCTTCTGTGAGCCACTGTCCACCTCTGCCTCCCTAGAAGGCCCTTCGATTCTGGGGAGGTCTAATCTGTGGACCTGCTGTAGGACAGTCATGTTCTAATCTGGCCATACACCCCCATAGGCATGTCTTCTATGTCTCCAGCTGCCAGAGCCAGAGCGTTTTATTTGTGGGAACACTCACCGTCCTTTTATATATTCCATACATAGAGAAGCTGTCTAGTTGACTTGGTAGATTGAATCTGCAGCTCGTGCAGCTGAGGGAAAGGTTTTTGGCTGTATTCCTTAGTCACTCCACACCTGGAGCTCAACTATGGTTTTATCTCCTCCTTTGCATGGCGGCCATCCACAGGAGTCTGCTCCCAAGGCGGCCCTGGAGGACTTGTGTCCTCCGTCAGGCAGTTTCCCTGCAGTCAACAGTAGTCTTGCCACGAGACTGCTCTCAAATCCTCACGCCCCAGTTCCTAGCCACCATGCACATCAGTGGAAACATGTACCTGTCTGGGGTACGTAGGGCCGTGGCCTGGATTTCTGTGTGGTTCTCACTCTGTTCATACTGTCACAGATGAGCTATTTAGCCCTGCAGCAGCCTCAAATTCTTCCCCTCTGTCCTAACCAATTTCCCTGGATGCAGAAATCTCTTCCCTGCCTCAGCTTCCTCACCCCCAAGTGCAGGTCTGGTCCCACTAGCTCTCCTCCCCCTTCTCTCTCCTTTCTTGTGTCCTACCAAGTTATGCATGGAGCCATATAGTCCTTTCCAGGGGTCAGGGACTCCTGCCAGTGTTCAGCAGGTGTGCTGCGAGAGCTGTTGCATCTATACAGGTATCCTTGATGCACTTGTGGGGAGAGATGCACTCCATGTCCAGCTATTCCTCTGGCTCCTCGGCCCCCTCTGCTGTTTTTAATTCTTGATCATTATTTATTTAATTATTGATCATTGCCAGAAGTTGGTAAATATTAAATGAGTTTTTGGCTTTGTTGACCGTTTAAAGTTTCTTTTCTATTAATTAAATTCTACCCATGTAAATAATCTTGGTTGTTTCCTTCTACTTTCTTTGAGTTTACTCTGTCACAT
Source organism: Madoqua kirkii (assembly GCA_006408675.1). NCBI lineage: Eukaryota > Metazoa > Chordata > Mammalia > Artiodactyla > Bovidae > Madoqua > Madoqua kirkii. The sequence goes on from SJYC01053903.1 coordinate 9,893, forward strand.
AGTTCATTAATTTATTTTCAATTTTTTTTTCTCTTCTAATTTTTATATTTTAGATCATGATAACCTCCACGTATATCCTTGACTGCATTTCACAAATTTCACCAAGTTATATTCAATTGTATCTCCTAATTTTCAATATTAATTTTTGGACCTGTGAGTTATTTAGAAATGTGTTTTTGCATTTTAAATGTGTTTTAAATTTAGGCATTCATTTCTAAGTTAATTATCTGTAATTAAGTTAATTGCTAAATCTATTCAAGTTCTTATTCTTCCATCATGGTATCAATATTTGAAAAGAATATGAGTTGCTCAGCTGTTGCGGGAACAGAGATATATGCATGTTCCTTAGATAAAGCTTGTTCATTGTATTATTCAAGTCTTCTGTATATTGTTTTCTTTTTACCACTAATCTATTAATTACAAAACATATTAAGTGTTCTCCTTATGACAGAGGCTTTGTCAGTTTCTCCTTGAGATTATGACAGTTTTTGCTCTATTAACCTGGTTAATTGAACTTTTACAATTTTATGATATTTATATGATATTTCATTAAAAGTTTGCCTCATGTTATTAGAAATGGTACCTAGTCTAAGTCCAAAAGAGAAAAACAGACAACCCTCTATTAAAAATTGATAAATGGGATTCCAGAATTTTCAGATTAGATAATTCAGGCTAAACATCCTGTTAAAAACAACTAAAAAGACTGAATAAGAAAAGCACAATTGTTCAAAGCACTGAACAGTTACTTAGAAATTAAATAGGATATTTAGAAATTCTTAGCCAATATCAGGGAGAGGACTAGAATTCAGAGAGGTGAACCCTGGCTACTAGAAAACTTAAACAATACTATCAACCAACTTGACCTGACATCTACAGAACACTCTACCCTGTAAAAGCAGAAAATATTATTTTCAAGCATTCGTGGACTATGGGTAAACAATATGCAAGGCCATAAAAAATTCTCAATACATTTAAAAGGATCAAAATAATACAAAATGTGTTTTCTTTGACCAAAGTAAAATTAAATTAGAAATCAATAGAAATTAAAAACTGAGAGGTATTCAAATATTTAGAAAATTTAAAAAGCACTATTAAATAAATCATGGACCAAAGAAATCACAAGTGAACATTCCACATGCTGTGGAGCAACTAAGTCCATGTGCCACAACCCCCGAGCCTGCGTGCTGCACCTGCTGAAGCCTGTGTGCCTAGAACCTGTTCTCTACAAGAGAAGCCACCGCAAGGAGAAGCCCAGGCAAGTGACAGTTGGATAGCCATACAAAAAAAATGAGTGTAGATCCTAATGTCACACCACATTCAAACAGTAAATCAGAATGGACCATAGGCCTAAGTGAAACTGATAGCTGCTGAGTCAGGTCTGACTCCTTGCAACCCATGGACTATAGCTGACCAGGCTTCTCTGTCCCTGGGATTCTCCAGGTAAGAAAACTAGAGTGGATAATTCCACATGCTGTGGAGCAACTAAGTCCATGTGCCACAACCCCCGAGCCTGCGTGCTGCACCTGCTGAAGCCCGTGTGCCTAGAACCTGTTCTCTACAAGAGAAGCCACCGCAAGGAGAAGCCCAGGCAAGTGACAGTTGGATAGCCATACAAAAAAAATGAGTGTAGATCCTAATGTCACACCACATTCAAACAGTAAATCAGAATGGACCATAGGCCTAAGTGAAACTGATAGCTGCTGAGTCAGGTCTGACTCCTTGCAACCCATGGACTATAGCTGACCAGGCTTCTCTGTCCCTGGGATTCTCCAGGTAAGAAAACTAGAGTGGATAGTAGCCATTCCCTTCTCCAGGGGATCTTCCTGACCCAGGGATTGGACCCAGGTCTCCTGCATTGCAGGCAGATTCTTCACCATCTGAGCCACCAGGGAAGCTCCCATAGTCCTAAATGTAAGAGCTAAAGCCATTCAGGTTTTAAGGGGAAAAAGTAAGAGGAAATTCTCATGACCTTAAGCAATTTACTGGAGGAAGAATAATCTTTTCAAAAAGCAGTGCTACAACATTTGGATATCCTCTCACCATCTGCTTTCAGTTTTTAGGAATGAGTGGTGAAAGAGGTCCCCAGGGAGCAAATCTGAAAACTGGTGCCTCCAGAACACAGACTACCAGGGGGTGAGACAACATTAGACACTGTCCCCAGTGGATTGATAGATGAAGCATAAAACAAGACCAGGTGCTGTGGTTTCCAGGATGCACTTGGCTTTATACATCCTTTATAACCTGGAGAATTTTCTGCTGAAGTGAATTTAGGAATAAGAAGCTCCACACATGTTCTGCATAGTCCAGTTTATTGTTAACTTTATTGTCTGTTGACATACTCTTGAGATATGTTAATCTGGAACACATCCCTCGCACAGAGGTAACAAACCAACATTCACAGATGATGGAGTAGAAGGACGTGTGCTCATCTTCTGCTAGAACTCCAAAATTACAACTCGCTGCTGAACAGCCATTGACAGGAGAATGTTGGATCCCACCAAAAAAATGATACCCCACATCCCAAGACAAAGGAGAAGCCCCAGCAAGATGGTAGGAGGGGCAAAATTGCATTTAGAATCAAACCCCATACCCGCCAGGATGCTCGGAGGGCCCAAACAAACCTTGTGCATATTAGGACCCAGAGACCCCACAGAGACTGAGCCAGAACTGTGTTTGAGTGTCTCCTGTGGAGGTATGGGTCAGCAGTGGACTGCTGCAGAGGCAGGGGCTCTGAGTTCAGTAGACCAGGGTATGGCATAAGCCCTCTTGGAGGAGGTTGCCATTAACCCCTCCATAGAGCCACCAGAACTTTCACAGGACTCGGGAAACAAGGCTCTTGGAGAGCACAAAAAGAACCTTGTGTGCACCATGACCCAGGAGAAAGGAGCAGTGACCCCACAAGAGACTGGCCCAGATTTCTCCGTGAATGTTCAGAAGTCTCCAGTGGAGGCACAGGTCAGCAGTGGCCCACTGCAGGGTTGGGGTACTGAGTGCAGCAGTGTGTGCATGGAACATTTCAAAGGAGGTCACCATTATCTTCATTACTTCCACCATAGTTTGGCCTCAACTCAGAAAACAGGGAAGGAACATGGCCCTGCCCATCAACAGAAAATTGGATTAAAGACTTACTGAGCATGGAACCATTAAGTCACTAAAGACTTACTGAAACTTACGCAGCAGAAATGGCATGGACCTAACAGAAGCAGAAGATATTAAAAGAGGTGGCAAGAATACACAGAAGAACTGTACAAAAAAGATCTTCACGACCCAGATAATGACAATGGTGTTCACTCACCTAGAGCCAGACATCCTGGAATGTGAAGTCAAGTGGGCCTTAGAAAGCATCACTACAAACAAAGCTAGTGGAGGTGATGGAATTCCAGTTGAGCTGTTTCGAATCCTGAAAGATGATGTTGTGAAAGTGCTGCACTCAATATGCCAGCAAATTTGGAAAACTCAGCACTGGCCACAGGGCTGGAAAAGGTCAGTTTTCATTCCAATGCCAAAGAAAGGCAATGCCAAAGAATGCTCAAACTACCACACAATTGCACTCATCTCACACTAGTAAAGTAATGCTCAAAATTCTCCAAGCCAAGCTTCAGCAATACGTGAACCATGAACTTCCTGATGTTAAAGCTGGTTTTAGAAAAGGCAGAGGATCCAGAGATCAAATTGCCAGCATCTGCTGGATCATGGAAAAAGCAAGGAGTTCCAGAAAAACATCTATTTCTGCTTTATTGACTATTCCAAAGCCTATGACTGTGTGGATCACAACAAATTGTGAAAATTCTGAAAGAGATGGGAATACCAGACCACTTGACCTGCGTTCTGAGAAATCTGTATGCAGGCCAGGAAGCAACAGTTAGAACTGGACATGAAACAACAGACTGGTTCGAAATCAGGAAAGGAGTACGTCAAGGCTATATATTGTCACCTGGCTTAGTTAACTTATATGCAGAGTACATCATGAGAAACGCTGGGTTGGATGAAGCACAAGCTGGAATCAAGATTGCTGGGAAAAATTTCAATAACCTCAGATATGCAGATAACACCACCCTAATGGCAGAAATCAAAGAAGAACTAAAGAGCCTTTTGATGAAAGTGAAAGAGGAGAGTGAAAATGTTGGCTTAAAACTCAACATTCAGAAAACTAAGATCATGGCATCAGTTCCCATCACTTCACGGGAAATAGATGGGGAAACAGTGGAAACACTGACCAAGTATTTTGGGGGGCTCAAAAATCACTGCAGATGGTGACTGCAACCATGAAATGAAAAGACACTTGCTCCTTGGAAGAAAAGTTATGACCAGTCTAGACAGCATATTAAAAAGCAAAGACATTCCTTTGCCAACAAAGGTCCATGTAGTCAAAGCTATGGTTTTTCCAGTAGTCATATATGGATGTGAGAGTTGGACTGTGAAGAAACCTGAATACTGAAGAATTGATGCTTTTGAACTGTGGTGTTGGAGAAGACTCTTGAGAGTCCCTTGGACTGCAAGGAGATCCAACCAGTCCATCCTAAAGGAAATAAATTCTAGAATATTTGTTGGCAGGACTGGTGCTGAAGCTGAAGCTCTGATATTTTGGCCACCTGATGTGAAGAACTGACTCATTTGAAAAGACCTTGATGCTTGGAAAGATTGAAGGCAGGAGTAGAAGAGGAGAACAGAGGATGATATGGTTTGATGGCATCACCGGCTCAATGGACATGAGTTTGAGTTAAACTGCAGGAGATGGCGATGGACAGGGAGGCCTGGCATGCTGCAGTCCATGGGGTCTCAAAGAGTGGGACACGGCTGATTGACTGAACTGAATATTAGAGGGGAGAATTTCAAATCATTTTTTAAATAAAATTGTTCTATTCATAAAGATAAAAGGATAATGTTACCAACAAGAAATGCAGTTAGAAATCTGTATGCCCTTATGAGAATCAAAATAGTAAAATAGCTTATTTTTTTAACAAGACAGTAAAAAAATTGATAAAACTGCAAGGAGAAATAGAAAAATCCACAATCAGTGGGAGATAGTAAGACAACTTTCTATCGAGTTAATGGAACAAGAAGAAAACTAAATCAAGATACAAAAGATCTGAATAATAAATTAACAAATTTGACTTATCAGACATATATAAAATACTGCATTCAACAGTTACCAGTGCATATTCTTTAAAACACATGTGCAATTCTTCAAAAAAAAAAAAATTGACTGCATCACGGGCCATGATGTAGTTTCAAAGGATTGAAATATTTCCCAAAATAGTTTTCTGATTGTAATAAAACGAGTGTGAGAAATCTATAACAATCCATAACCAGAACATCCTGTGCACGTTGTGTGCTAAGTTGCTTCAGTTTTGTCTGACTCTTTTTGACCTCATGTACTGTAGCCCATCAGGCTCCTCTGTCCATGGGATTCTCCAATCTAAATTACCGAAGTGGGTTGCCTTGTCCTCCTCAGACCATTACGTAATGTTTGGAAATTCAGCAACATGCTTAAAATAACCCTTAGGTAAAAGGGAAACTCATATTGGAAGTTAGAAACTATTTGGAATGAAATGATGAAAATGTATGAAATATCAAAATCTGTGGGGCATAGCTAAAGCTCTAGAGAGAGAAATTGATAGCCACAGTTGCATAGGATTTTTACAAAGATAGAAAATCAGTGATCTAAGTATTCACCTAAAGAAACTAGAAGAATCTCATTTGAACCAAGGCATTGGTTGCTTCAGTGTACCATAGGGGCACTCACACATTGTGTAATCTTTATGTGTATTTGAGGTTAATCCTTGAGGAGCCCCCATAGATGAAGCAACAGCTGTGTGGGATCATGAGGTTCAGGGAGAACAGGCTACATGGCCTCTAAATGGACGTGTACTGTGTTCCCCTGGCTTAAGAATGCACTGCTGCTGCTGCTAAGTCACTTCAGTCGTGTCCGACTCTGTGTGACCCCATAGACAGCAGCCCACCAGGCTCCCCCGTCCCTGGGATTCTGCAGGCAAGAACACTAGGGCGGGTTGCCATTTCCTTCTCCAGTGCATGAAAGTGAAAAGTGAATGTGAAGTTGCTCAGTCGTGTCCGACTCTAGCAACCCCATGGATGGCAGCCCACCAGGCTCCTCCGTCCCTGGGATTTTCCAGGCAAGAACACTGGAGTGGGGTGCCTTCGCCTTCTCCTAAGAATGCACAGTGGAGTATAAACCCCTGGGTATGACCATGGCTCGGCTGCTCTGTTCATGTTTAATCAAGGACTCACAGGGTACCTAGAGGAGGGTGTGGTGGCCAAATCCTCTGTAATGACATCATTTGATTCCACTGGTTCCAAATTGGAAAGGGAGTACATCAAGGCTGTTTACTGTCACCCTGCTTATTTAACTTATATGCAGAGTACATCATGAGAAACACTGAACTGGAAGAAACACAAGCTGGAATCAAGATTGCCCGGAGAATTATCAATAACCTCAAATATGCAGATGACACCACCCTTATGGCAGAAAGTGAAGAGGAACTAAATAGCCTTTTGATGAAAGTGACAGTGGAGAGTGAAAAAGCTGGCTTAAAGCTCAACATTGAGAAAATGAAGATCATGGCATCCGGTCTCATCACTTCATGGGAAATAGATGGGGAAACAATGGAAACAGTGTCAGACTTTATTCTTTGGGGCTCCAAAATCACTGCAGATGGTGATTGCAGCCATGAAATGAAAAGACGCTTACTCCTTGGAAGGAAAGTTATGACCAACCTAGATAGTATATTCAAAAGCAGAGACATTACTTTGCCAACAAAGGTCCGTCTAGTCAAGGCTATGGTTTGTCCTGTGGTCATGTACGGATGTGAGAGTTGGACTGTGAAGAACGCTGAACGCCAAAGAATTAATGCTTTTAAACTGTGGTGTTGAAGAAGACTCTTGAGAGTCCCTTGGACTGCAAGGAGATCCAACCAGTCCACTCTGAAGGAGATCAACCCTGGGATTTCTTTGGAAGGAATGATGCTAAAGCTAAAACTCCAATACTTTGGCCACCTCATGTGAAGATTTGACTCATTGGAAAAGACTCTGATGTTGGGAGGGATTGGGGGCAAGAGGAAAAGGGGACGACCGAGGATGAGATGGCTGGATGGCATCACTGACTCGATGGACGTGAGTCTGGATGAACTCCAGGAGATGGTGATGGACAGGGAGGCCTGGCGTGCTGCAGTTCATGGGGTCGCAAAGAGTCGAACATGACTGAGCGAATGAACTGAACTGAACTGAACCATTTATCAACATCCGTCAGAAAGCACAGACTGGGCCTTCCTTACCACTTCTTCTACAACCCAGGGCCTATTTTCTAAAACAACCTCGCTGGGCTGTCTGGTTATGAATTACCTGTGCCAATACTTAGCCTCAGTTCCTGCTTACCCAAAGTCTCTTAACTCTCCACTTCTAACACAGACTCTCACATACACCCATCCCAAGTGCCTCTTCCCCATTTAAAATAACTAACTGTGCTATAAAAACAGAGTCAAAACAAATTACAGCAAAGAACAGAAGCAATGCTGTGTATTCCCAAGCCACGTACAAGCCCTGTACAAATTAACGCCTTTTGTTCATATAGACCTTTTTTTTTTTAATGTGGACTATTTCATTCCAAATAGTTTCCAGCTTCCATATCTATTGGCTGTGGTGGGTTTTCGGTGCTGCATGCGGACTTCCTCTAGTTGCAGCGAGTGGGGGCTCCTCTTTGCTGCAGTGCCCGGTTTTCTTATTGTGGTGGCCTCTCTTGTTGTGGAGCATGGGCTCTAGTTGTGCACGATTCAGTCTTTGCAGCTTACAGGCTCAGGAATTGCAGCTTGCAGGCTCTAGAGAGTGGGAGTGGGCTCAAGTTCTTGCACAGGCTTGGACACCATGCAGCTCATGGGGTCTTCCTGGAGCAGTGATTGAACCCGTGTCCTCTGCATTGCAAGGCAGATTCTTAACCACTGGGCCACCAGGGAAGCCCCTAGACTAATACAATTTCTGATTGTTTCCTCTCCCCAGCGCTGTGTACAAATTGCCTGATTCCTGCTTGCTCAGGGTAGCAGAAATCACCTATTCCGCCCTTCAACCTTCCTCTTCCCCAGTATCTGCTAATATCAAAGAGTGCCAGAGAGAATGCACTTTTCTTTAAACGTGGAATCCTGATTGTAAGTAGGATTACCAAATTTAGCAAATAAAAAACAGGATTCTCAGTTGAGTGTGAGTTTCAGAGAAACAGGAAGTGATTTTTAGTTGAAGTGTGTCTTTTTTCAGCTGTGCTTGATCTTTGTGGCCGTGTTGGCTTTTCTCTAGTTGGGGCGAGCAGGTGCATATTCTAGTTCATACTGCGGTGGCCTCTCACGTTGCAGAGCACAGGCTGCAGGGCGCCTGGCCTTCAGTAGTTGCAGCAGGTGGGCTCCAGAGCACAGGCTCAGGAGTTGTAGCCCACAGGCTTAGCTGCCCCATGGCATGTGGGATCTTCCCAGACCAGGGATTGAACCTGTGTCTCCTGCACTGGTAGGCAGATTTGTTACCACTAAGCCACCAGGGAGGTTCCCCATACTTATACTAAAAAGTTCACTGCTGTTTTTCTGAATTTAAAATTTAACTCAACATCTAGTTTGTTTGTTTGTTTTTTTTTCCTGGAAACCCAATTATAGGAGAGAAGAGGTTGTAATCAAGGAGGAGGTAGTTTCTGGAGATACTTCACCTCCACTTTGAACTAAAGATGGACTTAGGAGCCTTTGGCTAAGTTATGTTTCCTGGAGAACTGACTCCATGGGGAGCCAGGAGAGGGATCGGTCCTTTGGGTGCCTCTAGCTCTTCATGGGATCCCACCTTGGCTCACTGCATACGGGTCCCTCCAGACCTTTTGGCCTTGCAAGGGCAGCACATCCTTCTGTCTGCTCAAGTTTAAGCTGGGAGTGGAGGACAAGCGTAGTCAAGGTAACAAGCGAACACAGGCATGATATGCAAAAACACAGACGTTTTTACTTTAATAAGTTATAAAATCAAGGAGCCAAATTTTACTCTACAGAAAACAAATGTATTGACTGCTGTCATCAGAGAGATAAAAACGCTGTGATTGAGTTCAGCACCAGAATAACCCATGCGACAGCTGCCTGTCAGACAGGGAGTACATAGTCAAAATGCTTCATCTGATAAAGACTTTGCTATTGAGCACCATTTGTATACTCCAGACAAACAAACAAAAAAACTTAAAGTACATATGAAAGGCTTATACGTGGAGTTCCATGGGTTTTCCAAAAGGAGTAGATCAGAGAGCCGGGTCCCAGAACTCTAGCCTGAGTCTTCCCACGAACATGAAGTGACTCTTGGAACCCTCAGCCGACTTTCCAGAGCAGTGGACAAAGAGGACCTCTGAATCTCAACCTGGTGTCAGGACACCTTGGCTCAAAGACTGCCTCTGCCTCCCTCAGGCTGTGGGAGCCTCTCTGGAAGCTCAGGACTGTTGCTAAGCCAGCTGTCCAACCGCCTTAAGCTCAGCAGAAACCTACAGTGTCTCAGAGCAAGGGAACACTGCCTTCTTAGAAAGACCTCTGAGGAGCATCTAATCCAGAGAAGTCTGGATATATGGCCCAGGGCATTAAGTATGGCATGTTGAGTCTTAGCCATGTGGTCTATAGTTCCACCTGGGGGTCTCCCCAAAGGCTTCCAGCCCCCAAGACACACAGCCCTGCTTTGCTGAGATTGAGAACGGAGTGTTCCCATCCTGTGGCTCCCAAGAAAGGTAAACTGAGTAATACTCTGGCTAGAGCTAGTCCAGAGCTTCCTCAACATTCTAGAGCAGACCCAAGCCAGCACTGCCCAGCCCTTCAGTCTGTGAGCAGCACCAGCGGCCATGTGTGCAGCCAGTGGAGGAAAGCCGTGGGTCTATTTCCTAATAATCGAGAGGTGGGGTTGCAGAAGTGCTTCACGCTATGTCTTCTTAAAGAAGTGACACTAATGATATATATTCAGAAATGTTTCCTGCAGTTTGGTTCTTAGGAGCCAGCAAGCTCCTAAGAGGACACCTGTGAGAAAGTGTGGAATGTGGTGGCAGTGGGGAGGTAGGCGGGCTGTGCTGGGGAGATGTGGAGGCTGGTCTTCAGCCGTGTGATGGTTGGGCGTCATCCCACCTGTCCCTCACTGTTTCCTACAACCGTAACCCGTCCCTTAGACACACAGAGAGACACGCACACACACACACGGGTTCAGATAAAGGTATTTAGCACCTCAAAACTCAAAAAGCAAACATCGTGGTCTTAGCCTCAGTATTTTCATCCACAGAATGGGGAATGGAACAAGAAAGAGTTCCCTAAGATCTATGACTGGTGAGAATACAAAGTCTTTAAAACTTGCCTGGATGTGAAAAGCTCAAGAATTACATGTCAGGCTAGGCCCGGCTAAGGAGCTAATGTGCTTGGGTCCTGTAATTTTGGGAAGTTTAAACTACATGTTCATACACAGAAAAACAAGCCCTGACCACTCCCTGGATTTTCCAGCAGAGTGCATGCCTCCCTCATCCTTCCAGTCACTTGAGGAAGCAGAGAGTCTCTCTGGGGAGCCTCAGGCCTGAGGCCAGGCTGGCCAGAGGTGACAAGCAAGGCCAAGGTTAGTGAAGAAAAGAGAGGTGTGAGCGCCCGGGAGTGCCAGCTGGTGACCACACTCATCCACACCACCTGCCTCACCACCTCCAGTGCTGGAGTTTGCTGAAATTCATGACCTCCACTTACTGCATTCATCTTAATGACTGGTCACTTAGTAAATAAATCACTGTTTCTTCTAAGAGCCCCATGGGTCTCGCACCTCAACCTGGAGATGGGTAGGAACTGTCCTGCCCCTCCAGCAGGGTTATCACCACAAGGAAAAGATTTGCAGTCACTGCTCAGAAACTTGGGGCAAAGGTTTTTTTTCTCTCCCTCCTGCTGTCCCTCATTTGTGGGAGGTGTAGAGCCTCCATATTCCTCTCTACCCCACACCCAACCCCAGTAGAGGACTTAGAACATTCCAGGACTAGGAAACATGTACCAACCTAGTTGCCACATGCTTACAACTATGTGTGTGTGTGCGTGTGCGTGTATAATGTAAATATACCTATATATTTACATTATTCTCCTTCTTTGTTTCCTCAAAACCTTTTGGAGTCAGGAATCTGACTTCATCTCCACAACACAGGCGTTGCCATGGAATATCTCTATAAGCAAGAAAAGAAAAGCTACTGATGCTATCTTTCCATTTTATTAGAACTTCCCGAGCATCTCTTTCTTCCTCATCTCATCAATGAGCTCTTGGATCCTTTGGTTTCTGGTCTTCTCGTACGGGCTCGGTCGTCGAGGGATCAGGTTGGGTGGCTGGGCTTCATCTTCCAGGCCGTGGATTTTGTAGGGCACATCCACAGCGTTGGTTTCCGGGTGGTCCTCGGTGGCATTCGTGCTGGAAGTATTGAGAGGCGCCTCCAGGGGTGTGCCTGGCGGAGGCTGCACCTCCGTGACTAGAGTGGGCACTGGAAGGGTGGGCATGAGCTCTTCAATGTCGTTGTGCTTCCCGGAGGGTGGCTCTGCCCTGTCGTCCACGTCGGCGAGGTTGTCGTGCAGGTTACAGGCCTTGCAGCACAGCTTGTTGTAGCCTGGGATGGAGCAATAGCGAGACAAGACTTCCATCCTACAGAACACTGACTTGTCACCTTGGCAGCGGCCCTCTGGAAGAGAAAAGCGGGACAAATAACCAAAGGACAGATAAGGGGGACCTCCTTCCCCACAGGAAGCAGTTTGCTGGAGGAGGCATTTAAAAGAGCCCAGAGACAGCACAGAGGCAAGCGAGCTCACACAGAAACGCTGTGTGGTTTAGATACGAGGGAGCCCTTGGGCAGGGCGGCGTCCGGGGACCCCGCCCTGGAGTGGGGTCACACTCGCTGTGAGCAGTGCTCCCCTCCTCCAAGCAGGCCCCGGGTGAGTCCAGATGTTTCAGTATCTCTCAAAGCTGGAGACAGAAATGAGGTCTGTCTGTTCCTAAGGAGTGACTCCAAGCCCAAAGAATTGGGCTTTGTCAGATCTTCACATGTGAGATCCCAGTGGTAACCTCAGTGACGTCCTGTGGCACAGTTTGACTCTATTTACAATCATCTTTAACCTGTAACTATAACAAAATTAAACCTAAAAGAACCAATTGCTAACACCCAAAAAAGCAAATCCCATCCCAGAGCCTCGGTTATGGCCTCACCGTACTCCTCCACATCTTGTTTCCGTCTTCATCCAAACCCCCCAGATGAGCTTTGCTTCTGAAAAGTGCCTACATAAAAATTAAAAGTCACCCAGACTTGTCTGGGATTTCTTCCACCTGCCTCAACTTATGGGACACCCTGCGTCCTGCCACTGCGTCACCCACCACACGGCTCTGCCACAGCTGGGGTTCGGGTCATTTTCCAAAGTGCTCCAGAACTCGATGCCTTCACACAGGCCAATCCAGCCCAGCATATCTGCTGCTTTCTTTCCCACCCAAGATCTGCTCATCCGTGGTCCGAGTGCATGGAGAAGCCTGACTCCTTTTTCCTCATGGCTGTCTCCTTCTTGGCCTAGCTCCAACCCTGCCTGCAGCGCTATTAATAAGACCTACTCATCTCCTTTTGTTCTCAGCCTTTGTCTTCTTCCCAAATTTCTACCCACTTTCCTTTCCACTAACACCTGATTCCAATGATTTACAAAAATTCATTCAACATAGAGGAATAAACCATTTAACAGGGGATATTTGATCCATCATAAATTCCTAATCACTGACCCAATGGGCCCCACTTTCCAACTATGTTCCCTGCTCAGCCACTCTCTACTCTTCATAATGGGCATTTCAGACTTTGCCCATCTGCTGTGCCCTCCTGTCCCCTCAGTCTCCTTAGGGCAGATGACATCTCCTACTGAAAGGAAGGCAAGAGGGGAGATGGGAAGGTAGGAAGGAGGGAAGGGGCAGCCACTGGTGGGAACCACATCCAACAGTTACTCTTTGCACTAATGCACGGTGCGTTCTACGTCTACCTGTAAAGCTATGCTAACTCATTGAGATTTCTTGTAATAACAGACAGGCAGGCCCTCTCCCACATGAAAGCCAGTGGTTCTGACATCTTCCCTCTGCTGGCCATCGCTCCAGCTTATAATTTCACTTTACAAGCTGGTAACCCACTTACTTGGACACCAGCCGCAAACTTTTGGAGCTTCAGACTCTTGGATACAACTGCCTACTAGATACCCCTCAGTTTCTGTGGTGCCAAAAGTAGACTCCACGCGTCCAGCCCAAGTCCACGGCCTCCACTGGCATCATCCATCTCAGAATGGTCCTTCAGGCACACAAGCCAGACCCCGGGGACCCCCTGTCCGGTCACCTCCGAGTCCATCAGGACTTCCCCCATGCTCTTGACATATCCACGTTCCCCTCTCTCCTGCCTCCACTGAGCCAAGCTACCTCGCCTCTGGGCTGCACTGTGGTAAGCACTTCCTTTCTGCCTGTCTCCTTTCTCCCTCCTTCCTATCTAGCTATCCTGCTGCAGGTTCTTCAGCTGGATGTATGAACACATCGCAGTGCAGGCTGAAGCTCCTGGAACGCCTCTCCCTTCCTGCCTCCTCCACCTCTCCAGGCTCTCAGGCCTTGCTTGCCTTGCTGTGCAGGGTGCTCCCTGTGGCCACAGGCCCTTTGCACGTACTGTGTCTCTCTTCTCCCTCATCCCCGAGGCTCAGCTGACCCACGTCCTCCTCGGTCGAGCACTGCCTGGCCTCCCTGGGAGGCGGCATCCCGCAGTGTGTGGTCTAGTGGGCCGCGGGTCTCCCCTTCCCAGCACCTCATCCCAGCTACCAAGTCCATGTTTGCTGTCGGGTAAGGTAACTAACGCCTGACAGTTTCATCATCCTGAAAGCTACGAAGGGCAGAGCCCAGCTGTATCCGGGTGTCCCTTTATCCCAGAGCCTGCAACATGAGAGGTCGGGCATGTTCGGGGATGTCGCAATGAAAAGCCCCAGAAAAGTGTCGTGAAAGGTCCCGGCAGTTGGCCACCGCCCAAATAGGAACCGGAAGTGGACCAAACTTCGGAGAACCAACCCCATGGCCTGGCTCAGTCAAGTGCCAATCACCACTACAGCCCGCATTTCCTACCTTATGTGGGAGGACCCAGCTTGAACGCCGGCCCGACCATAAAACCCCCCGCCCTCGCCTCCATTCCTCGAAGACTCCCTTTGTTCCCCCTTGCTCGCTCACCCCCGGGAGTTCATCAAAGAATACATAAGTGTTCCATGTGAATAAGACAGATGTGAGTAACTGAGTAAGTCCAAAACAAGGAATTCGTGGATGTTAGGATAGCAGTGCTACAGGCAAGAAGATACAGGGGCATATATCATCAGAGAGGGACCCAACCTGACTCTGAGCTTCTAAGTGGCTGAAATGAGGAAACATGACTGGGCAAGGGCTGACGACATGAAGAGCTAGGGACTGATGGGCTGTTTAGGAAAAGCCCAGGTCTTCCTAACCCTGAGATGGAGAAACAGGCCAACATGTGGAGGGGAAAGGCAGATGGTCTTGCACAGAGGGTCAGTTCCAGAAATCAAACTAAAATGATCCTGAAATGTGGCTTTCAGGGTTTTAAAAACCTTGGATAAAATTTTACATTAAATATTCAAGATCTGAGACAGATGAAATCAGAATAGTGCTGTTTGAAGCTGGGTGGAGCATGCTCAGAGCCTCTGCTCCCTTCCTCCCTCCTGGCCCCTTTACCCTCCCTGGCAGCCACTGAGGTAGGCATGTAAAAACCATGCCTACAGCCCTCAGGAGACACGGGGCTTTGGTAACACTAGGTGTGGCATCTCCCCCAGGCACTGGCCATCAGCTGGAGCAGGGAGGCCAGAGGCCTAGATCTCAACAAGGATGGGGCAGGCCTGGCCGTGCTGCTGGGACTGGGCACCCCTGCCCCAGAGACGCCCTCTCCCGTCACCTGTGCCGCCTCCTTCACACAATATCAGGACTAGCATTAAGCCTCTCCCTCACTTGTCTCCCGCCAGGCGAGGATCCTGAGAAGCCGGTGTCACATCAGTCTAGGGTAGGGGTCTGCCAACCACACATGTTGGCGAGTTGGTCCCTCCACCTGGTTTTGTAAACAGGGTTTTATCGGAGCAGTCCTGCTGGTGGCCTGCCTGCAACTCTAGACAGGGTGCCCTCAGCAGGGATTTCTCGTGACCTATCTGGGCAAGGAGACTTAGTGGACGCAGCTTATCAGACACAGTTGTCTTGGTCTCCTGTTCTTGAGCTGGGAGTCTGTCAATGATCAGAGCTCTGGGCAGGCTGCTACCTGGCACCTTGTGCCCTGAGGCCCATCTCCATGGTGCTGGGTGGTCATCATTTCTCATGAACTCCCTCCACCCTGGAACAGGACCCCGTCATGGGAAAGGGAAGGACAGATGCCCAGATTAGGAGCTCCCATGTTGGGCCTTGACATGCTGCGTGGTCCTTGCCAGCAGGGGGAGTGGACACACGCCCTGTGGACCCTGAGAGCAGGCCGTGGGAGAGAAGGTAGGCATGGCTGGGCACACACCTGTGTGGCTGCTGCAGGCCAGGAGCTCAGAGCTACAGCTGCCTTGTCCTTCTCCAGCCTAGACTCTCCAGAGGCTGGCCTACCCCCTGAGTTGTGGCCAGAGCCAGGGCAGTGGCCTGATGGTGGCTCAGGGCACAGCGACCTGGACATTATCTCTGCTACTAAACATGTATTCCCATTCCACAGGCTCAGATCCCAAAGATGGGCCCTGTTCCCAACTATGAGGCCTTATCTACAAGGAGAGAACCGAGGTGTCCCTGCAAGGTGCCTGTTAGCACTAAAGGTTCAAAAATCATGGTAGGGTGTCTCCATGGGCTGCTATCATATTTTGAAAAGTGCCTGGGGAGGGAGCCTAGGCCTCGGGCGGGGGAGGGACGCTCAGCATCTATGCTGAGCAGGGGAAGGGGGACAGGAAAGTCACTGGACTCAGAAACTGAGGAACTGACGTCCCAGAAGGGCACCTGCAGCCCCACAGCGCCATCAGCCACAGAGGTGGAAGGAGGAGGCGGCAGCGTGCCAGACCCAAGCATCCAGTTTCACTGAACTTTTATTGAGTTTATTTGTGGGATGCATGACAGGAAGTCTTTCCACGGTTAGTAAGAGTAAAAGGTCATTTTCACAGTCACTTTGGCACACACTAACGTTGTCTCATAAAAAAACCAGAAAAGCAACGACAATGGAACCTATATAATACGTCATTAGATACATACAAAACACTAGTAAAATATCCTGATGAACCAGAGTGCATACAGAGAGCTCAGTGCCCAGGACTGTTATTGCACCTTCCCCGAGTCGCGCGTGTCACTCGCATCGCCTAAGTCAAAGTTGGAAGTTAACAGTCGTGAGAATTAGTATGTGTTACACCGCATATTTACATAACAGTAACTAGTGCCAAGGGGGAGCTGGACGCGGTCCAGCGGGGATGCTATGAAGAGGGGGCAGGGCTGGGGCAGGAGGGGAGTGGCCGGCTGGACTGCTGCACTGGCCACACCAAGAGCCAGGCCAGCGCCCTCTGGTGTAAGGCAGTGCCAGCGGCAGGGTGCCCAGGGCTCCAACAGTCAGCGCCAAAGGGCCTCCAGTGGGTCTCCTTTCCACAGAGGTGATCCCGCCTGGGGCCCTGCACAGGCCCGGGCCTCCAGGACTCCTGGGCTCAGCCAGGCTTCCTAAACCGAGAAGTCTTAACCTTGGCCAAAGGTGGGTGAGCCGGCCGCCTGGCTCTAGGTTGCACTGCCTACCTCCTGCCTGGGTCATGTCTCCCCTCTGAAGCTGGAGCTAGCAGCCAATTCTGTTACCTTTCAACTTTAAGGCATCTTCTACATAGTTTTATCTAAGCAAAAAAGCAATAAAAATTGAGGTAATTCTGTAGTTGTTCAC
>SJYC01053907.1:0-10049 GCA_006408675.1 Madoqua kirkii
CTTGATTTTGGACTGCTCAGATTATGAAACTGTGAGAAATACATTATATTGTTTAAAAGCCACCCAGTCTGTGATATTTTGTTACAGCAGCCTGAAATAAGACAGTAGCTGGCCAGTATTTCTTTATAAGATGAAAAATAAAAATTGATAAGTTAGACTGCTCATCAGAAGACATGATTAAGTAAGTGAGTTATAGGATGCAAATATTTATAAAACTTATCTGACAAAGGGCTTTAGTAAGTATCATATAAAAACTCCCATAGTCAATAAGAAAAATACAAATCAGTAAACATGGACAAAGTACTTCAGTGGATGCTTTGCAAAGATACATGTATGATTACTTGTAAAGAATGTTTGATATTTTTAGTCTTCAGGGAAATGCATTTACAACCTCAGTGTGATATTACTAAGTACCCACTAGAAGGGCTAAATTTAAAACTATTGACATCACCAAATATTGGTGAGAATTGGAGTCACTGAACTCTTATATATTGCTGATAGAATATTAAATGTTATAAATACTTTTGAAAAGGGATTTTGCAATTAAAAAATGCCACATACACCTACACTTTAGCCCAGTAATTCTACTGTGGTTATTTACCCATAAGAAATACAAATTTACATACACATGAAGACTTGTTTAGAATGTTTATAGCGGCTCTATTCACAATATCTCCAAACCAGAGACAGCTCACATATTTATAAATAGGAAAATGAATAAACAAATGTTGGTATAGTTATACAATGGAATACTATTCTTTAATAAAAGTGAGTGAACTACTGATCCATGTAACAACATGAATGACTGTCACAAAAGAAAAGAATCAAAATAAAAAGAATACATCATATGTAATTCCATTTATGTGAAGTTCTAGAATAACAACCACAAAAATTCCCCACTCCAGTACTCTTGCCTGGAAAATCCCATGGATGGAGGAGCCTGGTAGGCTGCAGTCCATGGGGTGGCTAAGAATCAGACACGACTGAGTGATGTCCCTTTCACTTTTCACTTTCATGCATTGGAGAAGGAAATGGCAACCCACTCCAGTGTTCTTGCCTGGAGAATCCCAGGGACAGGGGAGCCTGGTGGGCTGCTGTCTATGGGGCTGCACAGAGTCGGACACGACTGAAGTGACTAGCAACAGCAGCAGCAGAACAAAATTGGTAGCACTAGTGGTAAAGACGGAGAAGGCAATGGCAGCCCACTCCAGCACTCTTGCCTGGAAAATCCCATGGATGGAGGAGCCTGGTAGGCTGCAGTCCATGGGGTGGCTAAGAATCAGACACGACTGAGTGATGTCCCTTTCACTTTTCACTTTCATGCATTGGAGAAGGAAATGGCAACCCACTCCAGTGTTCTTGCCCAGAGAATCCCGGGGACGGGGGAGCCTGGTGGACTTCCGTCTATGAGGTCGCACAGAGTCGGACATGACTGAAGTGACTTAGCAGCAGCAGCAGCAGTGGTAAAGAACCTGCCTGCCAATTCAGAAGACATAAGAACAGTGGGTTCAATCCTTGCGCAGGGAAGATCTTGTGGAGAAAAGCATGGCAACCCACTCCAGTATTCTTGCCTGGAGAATCCCATGGACCAAGGAACCTGGCAGGTTATAATCCATAGGGTTGCAAAGAGTCAGACATGACTGAAGCAACTTAGTATGCATGCACAGAACAAAACTAACGCAAGTTTAAAAAAAAAAAAAAAAGAAAGAAAATTGCCTCTGTGAAGAAAAATTGACTAGAAAGAGACATGAGAGAACTTTCCAGGTGATGGAAAGGCTTTATATCTTCATAAGGGTATGTGTTGCCTGGGAGTATCTATTTACCAAAATTGTACTATTAGCATTTATGCATTTTCCTGAATTAAACTTACCTGAACATTTAGAAATGTCAATAACAGTAGTTGCAAAAGTTAGAAAATACTTCTAATTTTATAAAGTATATTATTGTTTCCTTTGTTTCCAATTTTCCTTATACATATATTTATGAGTGAATAAATTTCAGCTTTTGAGAACTTGGATTAACCTTTAAGTAGTGATGGAAATGTTGATAGCATTTAAAGATTCCTGTTTGCCTAAGTAACAAAATTATGTAATATTTTTGACAATGCACTACATATTTGTTAATGTGCCTATCTACTTATAGATCAAGTTTTTTTATTATTTTAAATCAAGTGGAAACAGTCATCTGGCTCTGAGTTTACCTTTCAAATGCTTTAAACAGTTGTCCAGGGCAGCATATAAAAATAAAGAAATGCAGGTAGCATCAAAGAGTGAAAAATAACTTGTGAATGTGATAAATTAAAGTTCTACGGATTACAGTATTTCTGAACTACTAAAGATTTAGGGTAGAAATTATTTTAACAGGCTAAAAAATCTTTCTGTAGATCCATTTTGATAGTACTACTCCGAGTTATTTTTCCAAAGTTGGAAATTGCCTTAGAAAAGAGGTAGGATCAAATGTTATTTAATTAAAGTAATAATTTTAATCTTAATAATCCTCCAACATGTTGAACATCATAATTTTCTCCTTTATTTTGGAGAATTCTTCTTTTGTCATCTTGTATTTGAATTTAATTGTTAGACTGAGCGACTGAACTGAACTGAACCTTTTATAAAGCATTACATAACCTATTGTCATACAATTGCACAATAAAAATGAGTATGACTGTTCCGTTTCTGTTTGCATAATATTTTAAGTAAACTGGTAGTCAGTGTTCAGGAATCTTTTTAACCTCTCTTCAACAGAAATAGCTTAGAAAATAGTTCATCAATTTTCCTGATAGGAAAAAAGGAGTAATGTATGCCCTTATAAATGAGCATGACCAAGAGAAAGACACAATAACCAGCAAAATGATACCCCAAATAATCAAGAAACTTTAGACTGCCATGATATACATCATCAAACAAAGGCTGAAATAAAGCTTAATCAGTGATGCTTATGGCATCTTGTACTAAGTGAATCCCAAAGGGATGAATCTGACGAATCTCTGCATTTTGGAACCGGAAGTGCAGTCTAGACCACAGCACAGCAAGTTTTAATGCTCAGAGTACAGGAGCAGAGTTACTGCAGACGTCATTTAGAGCTGAGCAAGTCACAGAGTGTTGAGTGAGGAAGGAGCCAGGCTGGCGCTGCCGCGGCTGGTGTAATGGGTTCTCCACTGTGGCTCAAGGCAAAGGCTCCTGGTGATGCACGGTTCATGTCAAGTCTTTGTTTTATTCATTTTGGCTTCACTACATGATTCTGAGCCACAAGCTTTTGTTTCCTGGGAATTAGGCTAGGTAAAAATCTCAGTATTAGAACCTGTATTCAGCATTCTGTACTTTTGGTGAAACTTATCTGAGCTGGGATGAGAACAGAGTGACTTTCTCTCGCAGCTGCGGATGCATTCCAGTTGGGGCATAGCTTACAGGCTGTATCACGGTTCATGTGATGGTGGAGGGGTGGTGGAAGCAGGTTGCTCTTACTGCCAGCTGCTTCCTTTGTGAATGTTTGAGCCGCCCACTTTAGTTGTCAGTGTTTCCTTATCTCCAACTCTAGTTTTGACAGTTAGTGGAATAACAAATAGTGACAGCAGTCATGTTGGGTTTCTACCCCATTAGAAAACTGGTACAGAGGGAGAAGGTGAGGAAATTGGTGGGTTCTGCTGTAGCACTAAATGCAAGTAGGTCCTTTCACCTACATTAAGGTCAAAAACAGATGAACATCAAATGCCCAAGAAATAGCAACATTGAGAAGAAACAAGTGATTATGCTGAAGAGTGTAGATGATAAAGTTTGTAAGAAGCCCAGCAAAACAAACTTATGGCCAAAAGAAGTTTTCCTACCACTGCATTGCACTTGGTAAAACTGCGAAATGTGGGGACTAAAAAAAAGCACAAGCACTGTATTGAAGATTGGAGCAAATCCTGAAGATGTTCGCCAAAGAAAGGAATGTTGGCAAGATCCAGAGTGAGAAGGCAAGGGGAAGAGAGGGAGATGGTTAGACCAGAGATGCTAGGGCCCTGAGACCAACCGTGCCAAAACATTCTCTTCCCCAACAGATCAGCTGAATCAGAAACTGAGGGTGAGGCCCAGCAGTCTATTACAAGCCCTCCAGGTGACTCTGCATGCTGACGGTTAAGAGCTGCACGCTTTGCCATAGTTGAAAAAAAGTGTTTTAATATACAGATATCCCCCTAAGTTTTGAGGTGCTCTTTTACCGTTCTCCATAAGTAGAGAGATGTTTTGTATATGGTTTTTTGCAGGAACTGTTAAATGTCTATATTTCCTATACTTTTCCCCTCAAGTTCCTAAAAGATCTGGAAATACTGAGAAAGGATGATGTGGAAAAAATGTGGTTGAGGTCACTTTTAGATGGACAGAAACAAACTTTTAAAAGTAGATTAAAATGTAACTGCATTTTTAGTATGTGAGTGATAGTTGTTTTTCGCAATTGACTGTACAACATTTGTATGATATACTTCCAACAAAAAAATGATATTTAGGTGTTGATGCACAGCATTATTGGAAAACAGTGAAATTTTTGTTCCATTAATTATGTTTTTCTCTTTAAAAAATAATGTGTCTTTTAGAGTTAGTTTTCTTATCATATAGTTTTCTATGTGTATATGTGGGAATGGACATAAATTCACACATACACACACACAAACACACAAACTCATAGAGTTTGCATCATAACTAATGTAAAATGTTGAATTCTGTAATTTATCATAGGCATTTTCCCGTATAAGTATTCTTGTCTCATTGTTCATTTGCCAGGCTTACATGTTGCAATTTTTAGTTTTGCTATTTACAGATGGAATGTCACTGTGTTGGTTTGCATTTCTTAGATAGCTAATGAAACTGAAATATAAAATCCTGTCTTCCCTACCTTTGTTTGTTAGGATTTTCTTCATGATTAACATTATCTCTTTCATAAGAATTTTACTCTTATCCATCATATTGTAACAGATATTTTGATGTTTAGGCATTTGCCTCCTAATTATATTTTTTATTTTTAATTCAGAGGAGTAGATTATTTTATTGTGATTAAACAATATCCTTTGATATTGATGATTTTGTGCAAAGAATGCTACGGGAAAATGGAATCTTATACTTACATTACCTGAATAGTAGATATCATTAGTAGTTTGATAATCTGTGGTGTATGGTTAGCTTTTATTTTTGAATTTCACAGCTTTAATGCTACAGCTAGAGAAAGGCAGATGGTTAACTTGTTTTCCACTTCCCTGCAAATATCCGAGGTAGAAACCAATATTATCAGTCTCTAATGGAGGCTGGCAATGTCAAGATGGTTTGTGGCCACGTCAAGATGTTAAATCAATGTCCAGGTCATTGCTCATTAAAGCTGCTGCTCTTTGGACCAAAAGGAGACCCAGCAGTAGGATCCTAATAATCTCTGATGCTACTTCACATCCTTCAGGACAGTGCAGAACATTTTGTTCTTTAGAAAATACTCAGGCCTCTTTCCTTGTGTTTCAGTACTTACCATTTGTTGTTTGTACTAGTGGACTGTAACTTTTTTTGTAGCAATGAATACATAGAGGAAAGATTTTTAAAAATCATTGTACACTTGCTTCATCTGTGTCCTTATACTCCTCCATTACTTATTTAATATGAACATATTACTTTTCTCAGATATAAATTCTATTAATTCTACTAATTAATAAACTGTTAATAACTGACTCTTCCTAGTCATTTATTATTTTTGTGTCATTCCTTAATTTTCACCAATCATTGACTTCTTTTTTTCCTTCCTCATATTTTTTGTCTCCCTGAGATCTTCAGAATGTGAATCAGTCTCCATTCTGTTATGATGTTAATCATCTGCTTCTCATATGATCCCTCTTTGGTGCCTCATGCTCTCTGTAATGCCCTCATTGCTGTTGGTCTTCTATTGTTTTAATTTCATTTTCTTCTACGCACCTCCACAATTTGCTACTGTCAGATGAAAAAGCTTGCCACATGAAATAAGCCAGTGCTTCATATGTATGTGTACATTTTACCAAAGCCGCTTGTAGATACCACTTATATTCACGCATATGAGATTGCAAATACCAGTCTCTTTGTAACTCAGCAATCATTTCTAAACATCTGGAGATATATTTCTTCCACATCAGTAAATGACTGTGCCAACTAATCCTTATCATTCCCCAAAGAACTGAGTTTTGCTACATTAACCTACCCAGTCGAACAGTTCAGGAAAAATCAATTTTGTGATATGAAATTAAAAGATATACTGCCCAAATTGTGGTGTCTCCAAAGTGGTATTTTTCTTTTTTGGCCAGACTGGAAACCCTTATCTGGCACAATTTTAGCTGGGGTTTCCTGACTCCTTTACAAGCCATAAAAAGTTTTGTCAAGTCAAAATAACTATGCATTTAATTACAATTTCCCGAATTTCCATTTTTGGGTGAAACAGATTTTTTCTCTTGTCATGCTATAGCCATAATTGCTTCATTGTCTAGTGTTAATTTGCATTTTAATTGAGCTTTAAACATTTAACCAGAGTATAGTCCAATAGGAGATTCTGTAACCATCTCAAGAGTTATTTTTTTATTGCTATTTTAAGAGCAGGGAAGTCTGCTTCCACCTTTGGGTGGGGAAAGTGCTGTAACCTTCAAAGCAGGCTCTTTACTTCAGGACTGCATTGAGAAAAATGGAACAGAAGTTAGAATGGAGAAATTATGAGACAGATGGTGAGAGATTATAATATTTCTAGGATCACTCAGATTGTCTGAGTTTTATGCCAGAATTTTTTTATTAGTTAGGGCAGCATGTCATGTTTATTTTGAGTTCCTACCAACACATTTAATGCAGTTACACTGGACCTTCCATTCTATTGTTTCTTTGAGTTTTTAAGGCATTTAGAAGCAGCCTACATTGGACTTTGTAAAAGTTTCCAGCAACTGACAAATTTGAACGTTGTAAATGTTTCCTGAAGCATTTCTTTTAAACCACTCTGGGGAAAGACTTGAAAGTAAGATGACTACTTTTAGATTATCTGCGTTTAGAACTTTTAGTTGCAAAAACATAGTGATGGTGTCTTCAATGTGAAACAAGGGGAAGATTTTAGTAGGCATAGTAGCTGTTGATTCAAATACAATTATACATGTTCCTTCTCTGTTTTCTCTTAGGTGACTAAGCAGCTTTAGTTTATTATGAAAATTAGAAATCTCTAAGATGCATTTGTAAAATGAATTCTCAAATATAAGGTACATCCATGGCATACTCTGGTGAGTATGAAATGCTCTGGTGAAATACTCATATCCCATTGTGATCCTCACTGTTCCTGTTGCAATTATGGTTGGAATGTCAAGAATAAAACCGATTAGACATGTGACCAAAAGTAACGAAAATTCTGTATGTTCTTTGGAGAGAATATGAATGCTTCCTTGTAAATGAGAAACTTCAAAATGAAAGCACATAAAATACCAGCTATAGTCTGCTCAGCAGGACTCAAACTTTTTATTTTATTTTCTTATTTTTGGCCGTGCTGTATCTTTGTTGCTGGGCAGGCTTTGTTGGCGTGGTGAATGGGGCTACTCTCTAGCTGCAGTGGCTCCTCTTGTGGAGCACGGGCTCCAAGACACGTGGGCTTCCATGACTGAGGCATGTGGACTCATTAGTTGCGGCTCCCAGTCTCTCGAGCACAGGCTCAGTGGTTGTGCTGCATAGGCTTAGTTGCTCCACAGCATGTGGAATCTTCCTGAAGTAGGGATCAAACTTGTGCCCCTGCATTGGCAGGTGGGTTGTTTACCGTTGAGCCACCAGGGAAGTGCCAAACTTTAAAAAATAAACTTTTCTGAGTGCTGAGTTTTGAATTCCCTGACTACTTGAGATTTGTCTGTGAAACAAAGTACCCAGTTACGTCCAGGATTCTTTATAGTTAGGAAACTTCCTTTGTTTATGTTTTACCAGTTGACAATGTGTAGCCTAGTCTCTCCTGTGTGCTCAGTACTAACGGCTGTGCATTTAGTGTACTCCTCATTTTATTTTTGCTTTGTTTTGCTATGTATAGAGACATGAAGGGCCAAATAAAGGATCTTGAAACTTTTGAGGGAGGGGCAGCACGTTTGCATTTTTAATTCAGGAATCCCTTACCCAAGGGTGAGGAAAAGTCATACTTCTGTAGCAGTTTGGGAGGTCAAAGTTAGAAGCTGCTTTCTCTTTGATGGTAAATGATCATTTAACCTCTTACTCTGTTTCATATAAGACAAGACATAAATGAAAGGTGATCAGTATATGTCATCAGTGATATAATCCAAGAGGAAGATGAATTAGAGGGAAACTGGTTGGAAGTTTGAAATAAAGAAAAGAAAATACATGAAGTAGTTTTTGTCAGCAGTCCTTGAGCAAACATAGCAGTGTTATATCAGACCAAAGGTTGCAGAGGTTTAAAAAGACCCCTTTCCACTGGGATCTCTCAGTCACATCTAGAACCATAATTTCACTTAGTCAAAATTTTATATAGCTTCGGGCCTAACATTGATGCTGAACAAGTTCTTATGAATCCGATTAATGGATGTGCTCTTAGGGTGCTTAAGGCATCAGAAATGAGGTATTAAGAGTCAGAATCTTCCCTCTAGGAGCTTACACAGAAAAGCAGCACACAAATAGCAATGATACCAGAAACTATCGAGAGGGATTGGTGGATGAGGGGAATAGAGAATCACTGATTGAAGAGTGCAGTCATTTTCACAGAGGTATAGAACGGACTTTTGGCCTCTGAGGGAGAGCGAGAGGGTGGGATGATTTGGGAGAATGGCATTGAAACATGTATACTATCATGCAAGAAATGAAACACCAGTCTATGCTTGGTACAGGATACAGGATGCTTGGGGCTGGTGCACAGGGATGATCCAGAGAGATGATATGGGGTGGGAGGTGGGAGGGGGATTTAGGATTGGGAGCTCATATACACCTGTGGCGTATTCATGTCAATGTATGGCAAAACCAATATAGTATTGTAAAGTAGAATAAAGTAAAAACAAAAAACAACAAAAAAGAATACAGTCATTTAAAGCCATTTTAGAACTTTGAGGGATATCAGTGATAGAAAAATCCAGGGAAAGGATAAAAAGCTACTGCTTAGGGTAGGAGAAGGAGGCAAGATTCAAAATTGCTATAAGAAGGAAGTACATTTGAGCTGAGTAGGAATTTTATATTCAGAAATGTGAATGTGTGTGTATAGAGAAAAGGAACAGTAGTCCATTCCAGATTGAGGGAATGTAGTTTATTAACTTTTCCATTCTACATGTATTGATTGCCTCCTATGTAACAGATCTTAAACTAAGTGTTGGGAACATAGGACACAAAAAGAAATGTAGTTCTTTCTGAAGAGCTGCTCACAGCTGGGGAAGCACTCATGTTGCAGGAGCAGTTTTATCAGGTATGTGCTGGAGGCAGATCTTGGTGCCCTAAGACCTTCAGGGAGTGCCTCCCCTGCAGCAGGGTGTTGTTGATGTTGTTCAGTTGCTCAGTCTTGTCTGACTCTTTGAGACCCCGGGACTACAGCACACCGGGCTTCCCCATCCAGCAGCATTTCCTGAACTTTACTCAAACTCATGTCCTTTGTTTGAGTCAGGGATGCCATCCAACCATCTCATCCTCTGTCACTCCCTTCTCCTGCCTGCAGTCTTTCCCAGCATCAGAGTCTTTTCCAGTGAGTAGTCTCTTTGCATCAGGTGGCCAAAGTATTGGAACTTCAGCTTCAGCATCAGTCCTTCCAATGAACATTCAAGATTGATTTTCTTTAGGATTGACTGGTTTCATCTCTTTGTAGTCCAAGGGACTCTCAAGAGTCTTCTCCAACACCACAGTTCAAAAGCATCAGTTCTTTGGTGCTCAGCCTTCTTATGGTCCAACTCTCACATCCATACATGACTATTGGAAAAACTATTGCTTTGACTAGATGGAACTTTGTTGGCAAAGTAATGTCTCTGCTTTTTACTATGCTGTCTAGGTTTGTCATAGCTTTTTTTCCAAGGAGCAAGCGTCTTTTAATTTCATGGCTGCAGTCATCATCTGCAGTGATTTTGAAGCCCAAGA
>SJYC01053908.1:0-10082 GCA_006408675.1 Madoqua kirkii
TTTATTTTCTTATTTTTGGCCGTGCTGTATCTTTGTTGCTGGGCAGGCTTTGTTGGCGTGGTGAATGGGGCTACTCTCTAGCTGCAGTGGCTCCTCTTGTGGAGCACGGGCTCCAAGACACGTGGGCTTCCATGACTGAGGCATGTGGACTCATTAGTTGCGGCTCCCAGTCTCTCGAGCACAGGCTCAGTGGTTGTGCTGCATAGGCTTAGTTGCTCCACAGCATGTGGAATCTTCCTGAAGTAGGGATCAAACTTGTGCCCCTTGCATTGGCAGGTGGGTTGTTTACCGTTGAGCCACCAGGGAAGTGCCAAACTTTAAAAAATAAACTTTTCTGAGTGCTGAGTTTTGAATTCCCTGACTACTTGAGATTTGTCTGTGAAACAAAGTACCCAGTTACGTCCAGGATTCTTTATAGTTAGGAAACTTCCTTTGTTTATGTTTTACCAGTTGACAATGTGTAGCCTAGTCTCTCCTGTGTGCTCAGTACTAACGGCTGTGCATTTAGTGTACTCCTCATTTTATTTTTGCTTTGTTTTGCTATGTATAGAGACATGAAGGGCCAAATAAAGGATCTTGAAACTTTTGAGGGAGGGGCAGCACGTTTGCATTTTTAATTCAGGAATCCCTTACCCAAGGGTGAGGAAAAGTCATACTTCTGTAGCAGTTTGGGAGGTCAAAGTTAGAAGCTGCTTTCTCTTTGATGGTAAATGATCATTTAACCTCTTACTCTGTTTCATATAAGACAAGACATAAATGAAAGGTGATCAGTATATGTCATCAGTGATATAATCCAAGAGGAAGATGAATTAGAGGGAAACTGGTTGGAAGTTTGAAATAAAGAAAAGAAAATACATGAAGTAGTTTTTGTCAGCAGTCCTTGAGCAAACATAGCAGTGTTATATCAGACCAAAGGTTGCAGAGGTTTAAAAAGACCCCTTTCCACTGGGATCTCTCAGTCACATCTAGAACCATAATTTCACTTAGTCAAAATTTTATATAGCTTCGGGCCTAACATTGATGCTGAACAAGTTCTTATGAATCCGATTAATGGATGTGCTCTTAGGGTGCTTAAGGCATCAGAAATGAGGTATTAAGAGTCAGAATCTTCCCTCTAGGAGCTTACACAGAAAAGCAGCACACAAATAGCAATGATACCAGAAACTATCGAGAGGGATTGGTGGATGAGGGGAATAGAGAATCACTGATTGAAGAGTGCAGTCATTTTCACAGAGGTATAGAACGGACTTTTGGCCTCTGAGGGAGAGCGAGAGGGTGGGATGATTTGGGAGAATGGCATTGAAACATGTATACTATCATGCAAGAAATGAAACACCAGTCTATGCTTGGTACAGGATACAGGATGCTTGGGGCTGGTGCACAGGGATGATCCAGAGAGATGATATGGGGTGGGAGGTGGGAGGGGGATTTAGGATTGGGAGCTCATATACACCTGTGGCGTATTCATGTCAATGTATGGCAAAACCAATATAGTATTGTAAAGTAGAATAAAGTAAAAACAAAAAACAACAAAAAAGAATACAGTCATTTAAAGCCATTTTAGAACTTTGAGGGATATCAGTGATAGAAAAATCCAGGGAAAGGATAAAAAGCTACTGCTTAGGGTAGGAGAAGGAGGCAAGATTCAAAATTGCTATAAGAAGGAAGTACATTTGAGCTGAGTAGGAATTTTATATTCAGAAATGTGAATGTGTGTGTATAGAGAAAAGGAACAGTAGTCCATTCCAGATTGAGGGAATGTAGTTTATTAACTTTTCCATTCTACATGTATTGATTGCCTCCTATGTAACAGATCTTAAACTAAGTGTTGGGAACATAGGACACAAAAAGAAATGTAGTTCTTTCTGAAGAGCTGCTCACAGCTGGGGAAGCACTCATGTTGCAGGAGCAGTTTTATCAGGTATGTGCTGGAGGCAGATCTTGGTGCCCTAAGACCTTCAGGGAGTGCCTCCCCTGCAGCAGGGTGTTGTTGATGTTGTTCAGTTGCTCAGTCTTGTCTGACTCTTTGAGACCCCGGGACTACAGCACACCGGGCTTCCCCATCCAGCAGCATTTCCTGAACTTTACTCAAACTCATGTCCTTTGTTTGAGTCAGGGATGCCATCCAACCATCTCATCCTCTGTCACTCCCTTCTCCTGCCTGCAGTCTTTCCCAGCATCAGAGTCTTTTCCAGTGAGTAGTCTCTTTGCATCAGGTGGCCAAAGTATTGGAACTTCAGCTTCAGCATCAGTCCTTCCAATGAACATTCAAGATTGATTTTCTTTAGGATTGACTGGTTTCATCTCTTTGTAGTCCAAGGGACTCTCAAGAGTCTTCTCCAACACCACAGTTCAAAAGCATCAGTTCTTTGGTGCTCAGCCTTCTTATGGTCCAACTCTCACATCCATACATGACTATTGGAAAAACTATTGCTTTGACTAGATGGAACTTTGTTGGCAAAGTAATGTCTCTGCTTTTTACTATGCTGTCTAGGTTTGTCATAGCTTTTTTTCCAAGGAGCAAGCGTCTTTTAATTTCATGGCTGCAGTCATCATCTGCAGTGATTTTGAAGCCCAAGAAAATCAAGTCTGTCACTGTTTCCATTGTTTCCCCATCTATTTGCCATGAAGTGGCCACAGTTGCAGAAAATTAACCAAACTGATCACGTGCATCACAACCTTGTCTAACTCAACAAAACTATGAGCCATGCTGTGTACGACCACCCAAGATGGACAGTCATGGTGGAGAGTTCTGATAAAAAGTGGTCCACTGGAAAAGGCAATGGCAAACCACTTCAGCTCTCTTGCCTTGAGAATACTGCATGAGCAGAGTGTAACGGTAGCAGAGTGGGCGGGGCTCATTCTCCAGGCTCCTCAGCCTGGCTCACAGCTGTGAACTCCACCAGCCAGCAGAGGGCGCATTTTGTCTTTTTCTTAGACACGTTGACAATTTATTTCTCTTTCCTCTAGACTACTGTTTGTGGAGGCCACAAAGTTAGGTTCTATCATCTTTGTGTTCTTTTGTAATATCTAGAATAATGCCTTGCACACACAATGGGCCTTAAAGAGTTTGGGGATGTAATTAAGTTTTGTATTGGAAAATAAAACATACTGGGTGGAAGGTATGCCTATGAGAAAAGGCATCCTATTTCTAGAAGTTGTCAGCCTTACTAACCCAGTCTTTCACAATTTTTACAGCTCAGGTTAGTGTTGTGTTGAACACAGCTTACACCCTTGATACTATTTTTGATCTATGAGGACTTTTCAGGCCTTTTAACGTTCTCTTCTCTTTATGGCTAAGCTTTTTCTTATTGAAGGTGAGAAACTTGAACATCAGCAAGCCATTCTGCTCATTTGTTTTAAAAAATGTTCTTTTTAAAAAGCCACCTTTTACCCGGATTTCACATTCAATTTACATTCATCCTTACCTATAAGACACAAAGTCAGTATTCCCAGATTGTTTAGGAGGCTTCTTATTTTTCTCAGCTGTAAACTCAATTACCTTTCAAATGATTTTATAGCTGACAGGAAACGGTCCATGAAGTTTCTGAATAAAAACAAAGGCAAACATTTCATGCTTAAATAGCTGTAATGGTGTTGGTGTAATAGACTGGAGTTTCATAAGTAACCAGTGTTGAATCACTTAGTGGCTGTATGATATTACCAAATAGTTTCCACTAAGATATCATTTGTAGGGGTTTGGACCCACTTCTTATCATAGTTGGTAATTTATGATGTTTTATTTTACGTAAACAAGTGTCTGTATGTCTTTTGATTATGAATGTTACAGAGATGATGTATCAGAAAAAAGGAGCTATGGCATCATTGTCATAAATGGTCTTTGAACATATTGTTTTTTCCTTTAGAAAACTATTACTTAAATATTTATAATGGCTTGACACATTTCACAGGAATAGCATAAACCTACAAGTTCCTTTCAGGGTGTACATAAATCTCTTCTGTCTCTTTGGAAACAGACTATTTCTACGAGTTCTTAAATAGTTCCTTATGTCACTTATGAAAATTATCATGTTTTGTGGATTGTTGTGACAGATTGACTACAGTCATATCCCAACTCATGGTGAAGGGAATGGACTAGAATCAAATGGCGTCTTGTTTACCTGAAGTTGTGTGACCAAAATGTTTTCAATGTCGTTCAGGTTGTTCAGTGCTCAGTTGTGTCCAGTTCTTTGTGATCCCATGGACTGCAGCATGCCAGGCTTCCCTGTCCATCACCAACTCCTGAAGTTTGCTCAAACTCATGTCCATTGAGTTGGTGATGCCATCCAACCATCTCGTCCTCTGTCGCCCCCTTCTCCACCAGCCCCCAATCTTTCCCAGCATCAGTGTTTTCTAATAATTCTAATAAGTTGATTCTTTGCATCAGTGGCCAAAGTAGTGGAGTTACAGCTTCAGCATTAGTCCTTCCAGTGAATATTCAGGGTTGACTTCCTACAGTGGACTCTAAGAATCTTCTCCAACACCACAGTTTGAAAGCATCACTTCTTCAGCACTCAGCCTTCTTTATGGTTCAACTCTTACATCCATACGTGACTACTGGAAAAACCATAGCTTTGATTCTATGAACCTTTGTCAGCAAAGTGACGTCTCTGCTTCTTAATACACTGTCTAGGTTTGTCATAACTGTTGCCAAGCTATGACAAATGTCTTCGTTGGCACCATCTATTTCTTCAAAGTTCTATATTTGATCAGAGACCCTGAAATCACTCTGTCCCTTTTACATGTGCACTATGAGATGTTTCAAAATGCTTTTCAAATCTGGGAATCTACTTATTGCATTGATATGGCTTTATAAGCATGCAAAGCCAGTCATGTGTTCTGCTGGACTTTATTTATGAGTACCACTCATGTGTGAAATTTTGTACAAATAGACCTGAAAGGAACGTTCAAGGTCATTTTTACTGCAACTAGTAGTGATAACATTGAGGTGCTGTGGTCACCACGTCACTGTAAACGTGTGTGAAGCATGCTAGGTCAGGTAGTATCTCTTTGTTTTCACGTCCTTAGAGTTGCATCACATAAGCTCTTGCTTCAGGAGAAGCGATGCAGTTGAGGTCTTCCTCCACTACTCCTTTGCTGTCTTGATTTTCTGGAATTTACTTTTCTTATTCTTAAATACCAGGTGAAATTCGTTGTTTCCCTCTCTGTAATCTTTGGTTATATATGTCTATTTTGATTATGGTAGTTTTCTAGGTGTAGAGAGGAACTTGAGTCGTTGGTCTTTTTTTCTTTTCTTTTCTAAATAGCATAGTGCACGTGTGCAGTCATGTCCAACTTTTTACGACCCCATGGACTTTAGCTTGCCAGGCTCCTCTGTTCATGGGATTTTCCAGACAAGAATACTGGAGTGAGTTGCCATTTCCTCCTCCAGGGGATCTTCCCAACCCAGGGACTGAACCCACATCCTCAGCATCTCCTGTGTTGCCGATGAATTCTTTACCGCAGATTCACTGGGGAAGCCCTTTTCTAAATAAATAGGTCTTTACAAAAAGTCACAAGCTTAACTTTAGTAAAAATAGAATCCCTTTTATCCCATCTTCCTTTAATTAGCTGGGTGGATTAACTGACACTATTTCCTCCATAAAGCTTTAACACTACCTATGATTTTCTAGAAGGCTGTTCTTCACTATTTCTTGTGGTGCCTCTTGTAGTGATGTATGTCACCAAGAGTCCCAAATCTATATGTGGCAGTTTTACTTGCTATTTTATTATATAATGTTATTAATTATTCTGTAAATGAGCATAACATCTACAAGTAAAGAGAAATGTTTGTATGAAAACTAAAATAGACTGCCTGTCAATTTGCTAAAACAAAATGGGAGAAAAGTAAGTGGCTAAGAACCCTAGAATAATTCTTAACTCAGATTGCTTCTCAAGTGTTTTTTATTTTCTCACTTTAAAGAAATAAAACTTGAAAGCATAGATGATGCATATGAAAGTGCTTTGAATAGAGGTAGAAATAATGATAAAGTTCCCAAACTGAAATATTTTGTACTTTTGCATGATCATTTTAGTGGAAATTTGTCTCCTGTGACAAATTGCAGTTTTACCATATTAATTTGTTAGATCTGAACTCATCTTTCCATTTATTCTCTAGCCCTTATAGATGGTACTATGTATTTTAATGTTCAAGTGGGACTACATTGTATTTATTCAGCTGATTTCTTAGAATTGGCCGAATATGGGACCGATTTTTTTTCCAGTAGTGAGCTTGGTTCTGTGCATGTGCAATTCACGTAATCCTGGCCTGCCTTTTCCTCTTCTGCAGATGGTCACTCATAGAACTTCTAATATTTCTCTCAAATATAACAGTCAGGGGTGAAATATTCAGACAGTGTGGCCACCCTGGGAGACATGGCACTTTTTACAGATCCTGGTGTGATATACAACAATCAACCCAAGTCTTTTCTGTATTTTTTTACATGTTGTAACTCCCATGAGGTAACTCATTAAGCTACATTAAGCCTCATAAAGAGAAATCTGAGTTCATGATGTGTAACTTCTCAGTAATGGTAGTTAGTATAATCTGCTTCTTGAATTTTCTGATATTTGAAAAAAATGTTACCAGTTCTCTAATTTCTACTTAAATATTTAAGACCAAGAAGTTTTTAGCAGAACACTTAGTACCTCTCACAAAACTTCGTAAGTGGCTTTGATTATATTCTGAATTATATCATGTGTTCAGGAGCAGACAGCTCATGAAACCAAGAGTATAAATATAATTTACAACACTTTATAAGATTAAAGTATATTCAGAATTTCAAAGTAGGAGTAAAAACAAGTTGAAATTTTTGCAGTCAAATATCTCATATATATTAACCAAATTTCGTGGGAAAATATCTATACATAAAATAGGAAAAAAGATGAATGGGACTCGTAATATAAGAGAGGGAGAATATATTAGGAAGTAACCCCTGACCCACACCCCACCACATGTTGATATCAGTGAACATATTGGTGTAAGATGTAGATAATGTTAGAAAATATGGTAATATAGTACATATTATACATAATTATGGTTAGAAATATCACTGTCCTTGTCACTAATTGATAAAATAAGTAGACAGAAGTTCAGTAGAGAGAAGATTTGAAAAACACAATTAACTTGACCTTTTTCATTTTTAGAGCACTCCACCCAACAACAGCAGAACATAGATTCTTTTCAAATGCACACAGAATATTTACCAGGATAAATTATGTTTTGGGTCGTAAAAGTTAGTCTCAATATGTTTAAAGTTATTGCAGATTATGTTCTCCGACCACAGTGAAATTAAATGAAAATTAATCACAAAAAAATGTCTAGAAGCCCCCAAATATCTGGACACCACACAGCATGCTTCTGAATAATGTCTGTGTAGTGGGTTGCTCTGTGGTTCCCAAAATGATATGTCCATGTGTTAATCTCTGGAGGCTGTGAATATGATCTTTGGGGAAAGGATTTTTTCATATGTAATTAAATTAAGGATTTTGAGATGAGATAATCTTGGATTATCTATGTGGGTCCTAAGTCCAATGAAAGATATCCTTATAAAAGAAAGGAAAGGAGAATGCACAGACATAGAGGAGAAGACCACGTGAAGATAGAGGCAGAGACTGGAGTTAAAGAGCAATAAGCCACATAACTCTTGGAGCCAATGGAAGCTGGAAGAGACAGGAGATGGGAGTGCTAACAGTCTAATGTTGGACTCCTACAGTCCGGAATTCTGAGAAAATAGGGTTTCTGTTTGTTTAAGATACATGGTTTGTGATAGTTAACTGAGGTAGCTATAGGAAAGTAATACACTATGGATCAAAACAAGTGTAAAAGGAGAGTAGAAAGTAGGAGAGTAGAAAGAATTTCAAATGAAATGAAAGTATATATACAATATATCAAAATTTGTTGTTTGTTCATGGAACAGTACTTCGGGAAAAATCTATAGCACTAGGTCCTGCTAGAAGAAAGGTCTGAAAGCAATGACTTCAATTTCAAACTAAAAAAGGGTAAATTAAAACCAAAATAAAGAAAAAAAGGGAGTGATAAATATCAAAACAGAAACCAAGAATATAGAAAACAGAAAAACAATGGGAAATCAATGAAAACAAAAATTTATTCTTTGAGAAGATCAATAGTTTGGCTCAGGGGAAAAAAGAAAAGCACAAATTACTCGTATCAGGAATGAAAAAAGTGACATAATTATAGATTCAACAGCTATTAGCAGAGAATAAGGAGATGTAAAGGATAATAAAGAAGTCAGTTGTTTCTCTGCTGTCTTTTCCTAGCCTCAGCCTTCAGATAGCTTCTGCCTTTCTCTCACGGAAGGCCTGTGTGCCTCTGGGTCAGCGCTGCAGCCTCCCTCTGTGATGAAGTTTTGTGCGATCTAATCCATCCCTCCAGCTCACAGGTAGTGTTTAACAGTTTTACAAGTTAAGCTGCTTTCTCCATACTCCTACTGATTTGCTCTTCTTCCTTTTAAACCAGAAGAAGTAAAAGAAGTAATGGGTCACTTAAACCAGGGGTAAAAGAAGTAATGGATCTCTTCTTTGCTAGGAAAGATTCCTTCCTTTCTGGAATTTAATTCATTTAGCTTTCTTTGTATTCTTAGTTCTCTGAGGATTAAAACAGACATGGTTTTGGAACTTTTTTGACTAGTTCTTGTTGTAAAGTTAGGAGGGATGGGCTGTCATAAAAAAGTAACACAGACTGTAGCTTAAACCACAGAAATTCTAGAAGCTAGAAGTTCAAGATCAAGGTACGGTTTGTTTTGAGGCCTCTCTCCTGGGCTTGCAGATGGCCACCTTCTCACTGTGTCTTCACTTGGATGTCACTTTGTTTCCTGATTCCCTCTTCTTTTAAGAAAACTAGTCATATTTTAGTAGGACACACACTAGCAACCCTTGGAATTAGATCTACAAAGGTACTGTCTCCAAATTCAGTCACATTCTGAGGGACTGGAGATTAGGGAAAGCATCAGCATATGAATTTTATAGGGCACAATTTCAGTCAGTTAAGTCACTCAGTTGTGTCCGACTCTTTGCTACCACATGGACGGCAGCACCCCAGGCTTCCTTGTCCATCACAAAATCCCAGAGCTTGCTTAAACTTGTGTCCATCAAATCCGTGATGCCATCCAACCATCTCACCCTCTGTCATCCCCTTCTCCTCCTGCCTTCAATCTTCCCCAGCATCAGGGTCTTTTCCAAGGAGTCGGTTCTTTGCATCAAGTGATCAAATTATTGGAGCTTCAACTTCAGCATCAGTCCTTCCAATGAATATTCAGGACTGATTTCCTTTAGGACTGATTGGTTTCATCTCTTTGTAGTCCAAGGGACTCTCCAGAGTCTTATCCAACACCACAGTTTAAAAGCATCAATTCTTTGGTGCTCAACTTTCTTTATAGTCCAATGCTCATATCTATACATGACTACTGGAAAAACCATAGCTTTGACTAGACAAACCTTTGTCAGCAATGTCTCTGCTTTTTAATATGCTGTCTAGGTTCCTCATAGCTTTTCTTCCAAGGAGCAAGCGTCTTTTAATTTCATAGCTGCAGTCATCATCTGCAGTGATTTTAGAGCCCAGAGAAATAAAGTCTGTCACTGTTTCCTTTGTTTCGTCCATCTATATCCCATGAAGTACTGGGACCGGATGCCATGATCCTAATTTTTTGAATGTTTTAAGCCAGCTTTTTCACTCTCCTCTTTCACTTTCATCAAGAGGCTTTTTAGTTCTTCTTTGCTTTCTGCCATAAGAGTGGTGTCATCTGCATATTTGAAGTTATTGATATTTCTCTTGGCAATCTTAACTCCACCTTGTGCTTCATCCAGCCTGGCATTTCGCATCATGTACTCTGCATATAAGTTAAATAAGCAGGGTGACAATATACAGTCTTAACATCCTCACTTTCTGATTAGGAACCAGTCTGCTGTTCCATGCCCAGTTCTGACTGTTGCTTCTTGACCTGCATACATATTTCTCAGGAAGTAAGGTATAAGTTCTGACAAAATGTGGTCCACTGAAGAAGGGAATGGCAAACCACTTCAGCATTCTTGCCTGAGAACCCCATGAACAGTATGAAAAGCCA